>CATIWO010193344.1:0-16043 GCA_949673435.1 Macaranga tanarius
GGTCACTTAGCCAATCGACATATTCATCATTTCTCATTGTCGATGGTCACTTAGCCAATAGACTTAACCACATTGAACATAGTCGACAGTCACTTAGCCAATTGACATATTCATCATTTCTCACTGTCGACGGTTACTTAGCCAATCGACTTAATCACATTGAACATAGTCGACGGTCACTTAGCCAATCGACATATTCATCATTTCTCACTATCGACGGTCACTTAGCCAATCGACTTAATCACATTAAATATAGTCGATAGTCACTTAGCCAATTGACATGTTCATCACACATTACATCCGCATTTACTCATAAATATAATATCATTTATATCCAATGGCCAACTCAAGTTCACAATACGTATAAACTTACCAACGTAAATTTAATACCATCATATTTTATATTTACTACATTTAACCATATAACTCCCAATAATTTCATCAACATATACCTCACTCTAGTATGTAAATATCGATCACTTCATAGCATACCATAGTATTTTCACATTCCATATCACAACTCAATATTCAAAATTCATCCATATGCATTTCCTTTAAATGCTACTACATGTTCCAAAACAAGTTTTCTATATATTTATTTGATATATCTCACAGGCATTATTGTTCACATACAATACTTAATTTATCAATTATAAAAACAACAATAATATTTAATTGACAATACTACATATCCTTGCATCTCATTATTATATATATCCATAGCTACTTACCTCAAGTGCTTCAACTCCTTCAAAATAGAGGTTCTTCTATTGATTTGCACTACTTTTATCCTTATCAATACCTACACAATATTCATATATCAATACAGATAGTAAGCATAACTCTTGCATTCAACTCCATAAAATTCCACTAAGTGCAACTCCAAAGTCTAGGTTCAATAAATCCAAATAACTCACACACAACTCTAAAAATCATAAAAATATTACTGAAGATAGACATGTGATTCTACTTCAAATTTCAACTAGAATTACTTAATTTGAATATATGTGGAATTAATTATAGATTTTTTAGTAAACTCGGGTACAATAGGAAAACAGAGTGACAGCTTGGAGCATGAAAATATCCAGCTATTGCAGACACCCTAAACAGCAGAATTTGATTTTCCTTAAAACATAAAAATTGTAGAGGACACTCTGAGGTTTCCATAACATTAAACTATACTCAAATCATAGGTCTACAACTCAAGTTATGCTCAAAACAAATAGACTGATGCATGCTGAAAACAGAACACGAATTTTACAACATCAATAACTTAACTTAAATAACTAAAAATAAATATAAGCTTACCAAAAATGATACTCCAAATAATTTTAGATCTTCTTTAGCTCCCCAAATAATTATTGGATGTGTAGAAAATGATCAATTTTCTTCAAAATTTCTCAGGCTTACTCTTCTCCTCTTCCTCTCTATAATTTTCTCTACACCCTTCCTACACTCACTAACACATATACACACACACACACACACACTCTCACACACTTCACCAATCAAAATATATCATTTGCCCTACCAAAAGTCTCTCCCTTCATAATTACATATTATCACTTAAGCTAAAATATAATAATAACAATAATAATAATAATAATAATAATAATAATAATAATAATAATAATAATAATAATAATAATAATAATAATAGTAAAGATAATTATTAACAAAAATATCTACACCACTCTTAATAAAATAATACATAAATCTTACCCAAATATCTCTTTACCCCTTAATGACCTTGGATGATTACCAAATAATTCCCAACTTTCTATTTTGACAAATAACCCCCAAAACTTAGCTTACAATTATACCCCTCTCTACACTATATACCATATCAATCTTAATTGAGGTGCACTTATAAACTATGCATATCCTGCAATACATACGTCATAAATACGTATGTTAGAAGGGCGGGTGTTACAGATTGCTTCTGGTAGAGGATTTAGAAGACCACCCATTAACAGAAGAGATGGACGGAGAGGTAGATTGATAAGCAGTGTATCCGCCTCTACATGTCACAAGTGTGGAAGATTTCATTCTGGTGAATGCTGGGGATCTCTAGTGATTATGTGTTACTACTGTAGCCGACTTGGACACATCATCAGAGATTGTCCAATGAGAAGAAATGCTGAGGGACCTCAGGTGATGGGGCAAAGTAGTGCGGGAGAGCATAATCCTCAAATTAGTCGAGGAAGAGGTCGAGGAAGAGGGAGTGAAGCTGATACGTATACACCTACGGGATCAATTGGGCAAGTTCAAAGCCAAGCTAGGGTGTATGCCATTCGAGGTAAGAAGCTCCAGTTACACTAGATGTTGTCACAGGTACTTTTACCATCCTTGGTTATGAAGCATTTATTTTAATAAATCTTGGTTCCACACATTCATTTATATCTTATGAGTTTGCATTAAAGAGTCATAGTACTATTGAATCTTTAGGATATAATATGTGTGTGGCCATACTTGCTGGGGGTACAATGATTGTCAATATGGTAGTTAGAGCTTATTCTATAGAACTAGAAGGTAGAACTTTGCATACTGGCTTAGTGGTGATCAATTTAGAAGAGTTTGATGTTATATTAGGAATGAATTGGCTATCCAAGCATCATGCTGTTGTGAACTGTTACACCTCTTTAGTGACCATTAAGACTTGAGGGCAAGAAAAGTTAGTGTTAGTGAAAGAGAGAAAAACCATCCCTGTATGTTTGATTTATGCCACTATGGCTTTTCAACTGATTAGAGATGGGTGTGAAGCCTTTTTAGACAATATCATTGACACGTTAAAGGTTAGTATGGGAATGATGGATGTGCCTATTATTAAAGAATTCTCAGATGTATTTTTAGATGAGTTACCAGGATTGCCACCATATAGAGAAGTATATTTTAAAATTGAGATCATACCGGGAGTAGTGCCAATATTAATTGCTCCATACTGGATGGCACTATTAGAGTTGAAGGAATTGAAGAAGCAATTAGATAAATTGCTATAAAATAGGTTTGTTAGACCCAGTATTTCATCGTGGGGAGTACTGGTGTTATTTACAAAGAAGAAAGATGGGAGTATGAGATTATGCATTGATTATAGGCGATTAAATGAAATAATAGTGAAGAATAAATATCCCTTACCTAGAATTGATGATTTGCCCAACCAACTCAAAGACGCTTCTGTATTTTTGAAGATTGATTTGAGATTCGGCTATTGGAAACTTAGGGTAACAAAATATTCTATTCCTAAGACTGCATTCAAGACTAGAGATAGGCACTATGAATTTCTTGTGATGCCTTTTGGGTTGACCAATGCACTAGTAGCTTTCATGTTATTAATGACCAAAACTTTTCAGCCATACTTAGACCAGTTTGTAATTATTTTTATTAATGACATACTTATCTACTCTTCAAGTCGGGAAGAATATGAAAAGTATCTTCGAGTAGCTTTATAAATTTTACGGGAGAAACAATTATATGCTAAATTCAGTAAATGTGAGTTTTGGATGGAAGAAATAGCATTTCTTAGGCATATTGTGTCTAGAGAAAGAGTAAAGCTCGATCCATCGAAGATTAAAGCTGTTTAAAAGTGGGAACCCGCCTACAACTGTGATAGAAATTTGAAGTTTCTTGGGATTAGCTGGGTATTACAGAAGATTTGTAAAAGATTTTTCCACAGTTGTAAGACCTTTGACTGCTTTATTGAAAAAGAATGCTCCTTTTCAATGGAATGAGAAATGCCAACATAGTTTTAAGAGGTTGAAAAAAGCCCTCACTACAGCTCCTATACTTGCTTTACTAATTGGAAGTGGTGATTATATGGTGTATACTGATGCTTCAAGGCAAGGATTAGGATGTGTGCTCATACAAACCGGACTGGTGATAGCCTATGCATCTTAGCAATTGAGACCACATGGCACATGAGATGAATTATCCAATGCATGATCTAGAATTGGCCACTATTGTGCATGCATTGAAGACTTAGAGGCATTATCTCTACGGGGAGACATTTTCTATCTTTACTGACCATAAAAGTCTGAAGTACATTCCAACTCAGAAAGAATTGAACTTGAGGCAATGAAGATGGATAGAACTATTGAAAGATTATGACTGTATGATTGAATATCACCCGGGGAAGGAAAATGTAGTAGCAGACGCATTGAGCCAGAAAATATTGGAATGCTTTGCTGGGATAATTGGTTATGATGTGGACAATCTAGTAGCATTGCAGAAAATGAATGCTATATTTGAAATTGAGAGCAATCATTTACTTACTACCTTACAATTTAAACCAACATTGAGAGACCAAATTTAAAATACTCAAATGGAAGATCCATATTTGAAGAAGATGAAAGAAAAAGTTAAAGCCGGAGCTAATTCTCAATTTGCAATCATGGAGGATGGTGTGTTAATGATGGAAGGTCGAATGTGTGTACTGGACATTGGAGAATTAAGGAGATAAATTATGGACGAAGCTCATTCTGCTCCTTATGCAATGCATCCGGCTAGTACCAAGATGTACCGAGACTTGAGGTCTTTCTATTGGTGGCTAATAATGAAAAAAGATGTAGCAGAGTTCGTTGTAAGATGTTTAACTTGTCAGCAAGTAAAAGCTGAGCATCAAGCACGTGCAGGAAAAGTACAACCTTTAAAGATTCTTGAATGGAAGTGGGAGAAGATTACAATGGACTTTATTATGGGGTTGCCTAGAACTTTCCAAAAATATAATGCCGTATAGGTAATAGTAGACAGATTGACTAAAGTGGCTCACTTTTTACCGGTTCAAACTAGTGATTCTCTGGACAAGTTAGCTTCTTTGTATGTTGCAGAAATTATGAGATTACATGGAATTCCATTGTCAATTGTGTCTGACAGAGATCCTAAATTTACCTCACATTTTTAGAGAAGTTTACAATAAGCTTTGGGAATGAAATTGCATTTCAGTACGGTATTTCATCCACAGACAGATGGACAATATGAGAGAACAATTCAGACACTAGAAGATATGATGAGAGCTTGTGTGCTTGAGTCTAAAGGAAACTGGGATGATCATCTACCATTAATCGAGTTTGCATACAACAATGGTTATCATTCCAGCATCAGAATGGATCCTTACGAAGCACTAAATAGAAGAAAGTGTTGAAGTCCAGTTTGTTGGGATGTTGAAGGATTAAAATAACTAAAAGGGCCTGAGTTGATTCAAAAAATGGTTAACAAAATACAAATAGTTAAGAAGAGTCTCAAAGCGGCACAAGATCGGCAAAAGAGTTATGTTGACCAACATCAAAGAGAAATGGAGTATCAAGTAGTAGAGAAAGTTTTCTTAAAGGTGTCACCATGGAAAGGAGTTTTGAGATTCGGCAAACAAGAAAAATTAAATCTAAGATACATTGGACCTTACGAGATTATCGAGAGAATTGGACCACTAGCACATAGATTGGCACTACCAGTGGAGTTATTAATGATTCACACTGTATTTTATGTGTCTATGCTATAGAGGTACCGATCGGATCTGAGCCATATTGTACAAGAAGTGTCCACATTTATTTTTTGAAAGTGGAAGTGGGAAGTAACAAATTTTGAAGATGAAATTTTTATAAAGAGGGGAGAATTGTAACAGCCACATCTTAGATGCACTGTTCATGCATTATGTATTCATGACATATGGAGTAGAATTATAGATTGCATCTAAGTGGGGTATGTACATGTTAGTAGAGAAGGACCTATTTGTAGAGTGAGTTTGGAGTTATTTGTCACATTAGGAAGTTGTGGGGTATTGAACAATTATCCAAGTTCATTAAAGGGGGTAAAAAGATATTTGGGTGATATTTATGTATATTTTATTAAGAGATAATAATTGATAATTATCTAAATATTATTATTATTATTATTATTATTATTATTATTATTATTATTATTATTATTATTATTATTATTATTATTATTATTATTAAGATATTGTGATAATATGTAATTATTATGGGAGACTTTAGAGGTGGGGCAAATGGTGATTTTTAATTAGTGAATATTTTGTTTGTGAGTGTGTGAGTGTATATGGGTGTGTTTTTGGTGTAGAGAAATTCATTAGAAGAGAAGAGGGCTTTTTGTGGTTAGCTTTAAGAGATTTTGTCAATTCTTTACTCATCTAACTATCAATTTGAGGAGCTTTAGAAGATCTATTAGCTATTATTTGGTAAGTTTTGCATTTAATTTGGTTTATTGAAGCTAAGTTTTGATGTTTCAATTTCGTGTTCTGTTTTTATTTTGTATTAGTCTTAGTATTTTGATCATATATGGAGTTATAAATCTCTGATTTAAGCAAGGTTTAATGCTCTGGAAACTTCAAAGTATTCTCTATAACTTTTGTGTTTTGCGCCAGAGCTGGTTTTACTCTTAAGACTGACTGGCACAACTCTACATTTTTGTGCTCCTGCTATAGACTCTGTTTTGGCTGGTTTTACTCAAAAATTCATATTTAATTCTATGTATATCCAAATCAAGAAATTCCAATTGAAATTTGTTGTAGATCATTTGGCTAGCTTTATTTTAAATTTTATGATTTTTGAACTTGTGTATACTAGATTGAGACATATTGAATCTTGAGCATGTAGAGCACTAAGTTGCATTTGAATGTAAGTGGCATGGTAGTTATGTAGTATTGATGTATGAATTGTGTGTAGGTATTGATAAGGATAAAGGTAGTGCCAATCAATAGAAGAGCTTCTCTTTTAAAGAAGTTGAAGTACCTTGAGTAAGTGATTATTAATATAATGATATATATATTAATTCTCTTGAATATAAGAATTATGTTGCTTAAATTGAATTTGGCAATTGTCTGATGAGAAATTAAATGAAGCATGTATATATATGTGTTATGAGAAATGTGAATTGTGTTAAATGAATTGATGAAATGTAGTGTGAGGAAATGTTTGATTGTTGAAATGTGAAATATGCACATTTTGTGAATTGATTTAATATTGGTGAGGAAATGTGAGGAAAATATGAAATAGTAGGGCTGAGCCAAGCAGATAGTCTTCACTTATTATGAAATCTAGAACTGAGCCGAGCGGATAGTTCCAGTAGTGGTCACATGAGAAAAATATGAATTTGTGATATGAGCAAGCTGAGCCGGATGTATAGCTACCCAATAAATTATATGTGAGGATGTGAGAACTAGGACTGAGCCGGACGGATAGTCTCAGTATGGACCACTTGTGAGAAATACGTATGTAAGATGGTTCCGACTGAAAACTAAATTATATTGTGATAATTATGAATGAGATTTGGTTTTATGTAAAATTACGTGATTGTTATTTTATATGGTTGTTATGTGTATGATTTGGAATATATGAGGAATGCTATTGAATGTAAGTTGAATTTGATAGATTTGTGTGTATATGATTTATATATCTCTTGAATATGTTCTATAAAATTCTAATATGGTAGGTGTGGATATTTTGGCTATTAAGTACTTGTTATAATTAAATGATATATATATATATATATATATATATATATATATATATCATTTAATTAGTTCTTGAGAAGTGATATATGTATTGTTATGTTAATAATTGCTTATTGAGTCGCAAGCTCACCCCTTTACAACTATTTTTCAGGAAATAATTAGTTCGAGCTTGAGGCTTGCTTTGTTTGTGACTTCTGGAGGCTCAAGCTGTGCTTGGTGAATTCCACCCCATCCCCATTTGTCATACACCACTTGCATCCATGTTGATATTATGAACATTATGATTATATGTAATGTTATGTAGAGGTTGCACTATGGGTTGTGCATATGAATGTGGAATTGTGGAGTTTGTATATGTGAATTATGAAGATGTTAGTTTATGTATATATTTGAGATTATATACAAATTATGTGTGTTATTTAGATGAGTTGGATATGAAATATATGTGTGAGGTTTTGTTCTTGATGCATGATGCGTGTGTGCATTTTTTATTAAGTGTGGTTTAGCAAGTTTCAGGACAGAACAGGGGAGGGTTGCCACCAGCCACTGGCGGGCGCCAGTGACTGGCGGTCACCAGTCCCCTTGGCTACATTCAGCCACTGGCGATTGCCAGTGGCTGGCAACAGCCAGTGACCTTAGCTGCGGCCAGACACTGGCGACTCCAGTGTCTAGCGACTGCCAGTCCCTTGTTAAAAAAGAAAAATATTCTTTATGCTTTTAACTTCCCAATTGATTAATTTATATATATATATATATATAATGTGATTTATAATAAGTTAGAAATATGTGTATATATGTATTTATACTCAGTTTATAATTGAGTATATTTATATTTGGGCACATATTTGGGGTTATTTGAGGCCACGTGTTGCGGATCTCACAAGAAAGGAGTTACAAACCCAGAATAAGGAGAGATGAAAGGAGATCACCACTAAGGTTCTAAAGGAGACAGTTTAGATTCCTTCTTCCTCCTCCTGTGTAATTTAACTAGCAATGACGTAGGATGGAACACAAAAAGTTTCCTCAACCACCTATTCAGACACAGAAAAGGAGGCTTTAGAGGCAGAGAGCAGCTGAAAGAAGGAAAAAGGAGCTAGAGATCCAACCTAGTGCAACATCTCAGTTTAGACGCAAAGCAACTGAAGATCCAAGTTTATTAGTTTATTATTACACTAATCCTTATGGTAGAGAGTGGGGTGCAACATTTATTGGTATTAGAGCATAGGTTATTGATTTTGTAAACTCCATTAAGTAAAATAAATTGATTAGGTTTTTCACTTTGGTCTTTGTTATAGTATATAAAGATGCCACCCCGAGCTATAGATGGCAGAGATCAAGGCCATCATCGTTATGTTGAGAGGTTAGAGGATGTTGGCCAACCTCATAGGGATCCTACTCCATCTTTACTTTTGGAAAGGATGGATGAGCATGAGTTACCTGAAGGTAGTGAGTCTGTAGATGGTACTGCCTCACAAAGAGATAATTCTAGGGCAGACCCACCCCCACAAGCTAATCCACCACCTCCAGCAGCTCAAGTACCACCTATTCTATCTATTGTAGTTCATATTGATGTTGGATTAGGTGCAGCTATACCATTACAGCTGCCATAATAGTTAGATAACAATAGAGGCCTTTGAATATAGTGAAACATTGCAGACATTTAGGATCTGAGAATTTTGATGGCTCTTTAAATGTTGAAAAGGCTGTTGAGTGGCTTAAGAAGATAGATAAGGTTTTCGCCTCTATGGAAATCTCAGACAGGGAGGAGGTTAGTATAATAAAAATGTTTCTATAAGGAGTAGCAGATAGTTGGATGGATTGGGTATATTGCCTTTATGGTAATAAAATGACTTGGCAAGCATTTGTAATAAAATTTCAAAAGGAGTATATTTCAAAGAGCTATAGGAAAGGGATGCAATATGCCTTCTTTGGGTTGGCACAAGAAGATATAACTGTTAGGGATTATATAGATAAGTTTGAATATTTATATCGATTTATAGTCGATATGCTTCCTTCTGAGGAGAATAAGTATGATCAATTTTTAAGTGGTTTGCATATGACTATTCGGTCTAGTTTGGCTTATTTTGAGGGTACCACTTATAGGAGCCTAGTAGAAAAAGCTTTAGAGGTAGGGAAGCTGAAGAAAGAGGAAAGAGAAATGTTTTAAAAAAATCGAAAGCACGGTTAGAGTTCCTTCTACAATATTAATAATAGATTTACTAAGAAAGGAGGAAGTGCATTTCAAGCTAAAATTGGTCCTAGTGTGGGCAGAAGCTTTTATACTGAATCAAAGTAAGCTAGTCAGAGTACAGTACAGCAACCAGTAGGTAGTTTTATAGGTGTTCAAGGTGCAGGAGCTCGACAGAGGTTTCGACCTCTATGCTCAGTCTGTGGTAGAAACCACGAAGGTGAATGCAGAATATGAATTGGTGGATGTTTTGAGTGTGGAGAGATTGGTTACTTTAAGAGGAAATGTCCTCATTTAATTCAGCCAGCTGGTTCTG
Organism: Macaranga tanarius; assembly: GCA_949673435.1. Lineage (NCBI taxonomy): Eukaryota > Viridiplantae > Streptophyta > Magnoliopsida > Malpighiales > Euphorbiaceae > Macaranga > Macaranga tanarius. The sequence continues at coordinate 9,967 of CATIWO010193344.1, forward strand.
AGCATGGATCTAATGCACCCAAAAATTAAAGAGGTGGTAGAACTCAATCTCAAGGTAGGCCTACGGTAGTAGGTGCAAGCACTAGCAGGCCCAGTGGAGTGTGTATTTTGTTTTAGGTAATAGAAGGTTACTCAACAGTGCTTTCACAACATCCATCAAGTGTGTATTTTCACTAGGCTGCATTATCAACATATGGTTTGTGCAATTATGAGTATTAGTTAGAATCCATATTTTAACAACATAAAAGACTATATTAAGTGTTGAATTAAATTAAATGGTAGTGGCTTATGCCTTTTTACTATTTTCTAATTATAGTTCATACTTTAGGGGTTATGGCTGGTTCATAAATTTGATGAAGATTTTTATGGCGAGGAACTATGACTTTTTATAGTTGGCTATATTTGACTAGAGGTATCATTAACTTTAATTATTGTTGGTTCTACAATATTTTCCCATTTGATTATCATTTTGGTATAAATTTTAACATTGGAACTTGGCAGGCTAGTTTCCCTTCAATGGGGAGCTTAATTGTAAAGATTCACGAGGATAAAAAAGTTACAGAGTGAGCACTTAATCTTCCATTGTACTCAAAATTTAGGGACAATCCGTATTTGAAAGGCTCTTTATTGTGATGACAATGATCTCTAAAGTTCATGAATACATTCTCTGAAGTTCTTCATGCATTTTTTTCTTTTTTAGATTACCAAACACTTAACTTTCAATTGTCTATTATATTTTTATTTTGCTAAACTGTTATACTAAAAATCCCATATGAAGATAGTAGGCGTGAAATGATGCCTTGTGGCTTAGAGGCCTAAATACTATGATTGATTTCAAGTATCCAAATTGCTTACATTTACTTGTTGTAAGAGTGTTAATGTCATAGGTGAAACTATCAAATTGTTAAGGGAAATCTATGAATTGTTAGATAGTACATATTTCTTTTCTATTTTTAACTAAAATTGCATCTCTAATGTTAATTTCTACTTTGACTTATGAAATTATATTCTTCACATAGATTATCCTGTAGAATTCTCATTGTTATAATAATTCTAAGTTCTTAAAATTTTTGATACATGGCCAATTTTTATTATTTTGGTCTCTTTTTTGTTGCACTTCTTTGCACGGGGTATATTACTTATGTTATTTATTTAAATTTTGCATTCATATTGGTATTGACAAACATGTTGAAGCTTCGCAGATTTATAAGTATTTGTTTACATTTCTAATGCCTATTATAATAAGCTGGCTTTGTGTTGTCAATGTTGGTCATGGTTTGATAAGTCCACAATTTATGCTTATATTGAGTTGATATTTTATTAGTTTTATTTATTATAATGTGATTAATTAGTTAAAATTTGTTAAAATATGTTAGTTTAGAGTTTTAAGTAGTTAATATGCATGTCATGTAAAAATTAAGGTTTTTGCCTAGTATTTATAAGGATTCACATAATTCATATAGTATTAGAATTAGTTTAAATTTTAATTTTATAATTGATATGTTTCATGTAGATTCTATATGAATTTAAGGTGTTTTTCCATGTTTCTTAACGATTCGAAGACTTAGCATTAGATGTGGAGGTAATTGGAGGTTAAAAGAAACCTTATTCAGTAAGGAAAATTGAAGGAGAAGTCAGCACGGCCATGCTACATGCTTCCATGGCCATGTAAGAGTGCTTGAAAGATGGGATTTCAGAGCTAAAGAGGTGCACGACCGTGCTAAGGTGGTTGCTTGTAGAGTAAGGGCATAGTGGGAGAAAGCTTGATGTAGTATGCCGAGGTATTTTAGGCATAATATTTTCTATAAAACTTAGATTAAGGTGATTTAAAATGCTATGGAAAGCTAAATTAAAGTGCCACATTGTTGTTGAAAGACTCTGGAGCTAATTTGATCATTTTTAGGGCTAATATTTCAAGGAAGGCATCTCATGTGCATAACTAGAGGGCAACAATCCTAGTTTGAATAGTTTTTAACAAATGAAGACTAATTTCGCTTCCAATTCAATTAAGGGTGAATTTTACATATATAAAGAGCACATTTAGACGTAAAGAGGCTATCTACAACACATTCATAATTAGTGTTTCATCTTTTTAGTGCATTTATCATTCGTATAAGGCATTGCTCGTAGTATTCAACATTCAATGAGTAAAAGGGGTAAAAATTAGGGGGTTCCTTATCTCTTATTCTTCTTCTTATTTCTTTGAGTTATTTGTAAGAATGTTTGTGGGTTTTGAGCTTGTAAATATGAAATTATTAGATTAGATTTTCATTATGTGTTAGGATAGACCTAAGTAGCTTAGGAATGTATTAAATTTTAATTTTTGCTTTAATATGTGTTAATTTCTTGTATATAGGTTTTATTCTTTGCTTAATTATATTCAACTATAAGTTATGGTTAAAGTATATTGAGACCGAGAGGAGATGCATAATTTGGGTGTTGTTGTTTATGTTGAATATTCATATAAGTGTTATGAAACTGAAAGGTGATTAATACTTAGGACCTAGAATAAGATCTAGTGATGTTAATTGAGTTTAGAGACTTTTAATTATCAATATTACATGATTCATCATTGAGCTTAAGTTTAATTAATGACTTGTTAGATTATACTTAGAGAGGCGAGAATCCATAAGTTATAATTAATAATTGAGTTAATTAAACAACTTACAATTGCTCGAGAGAGATTTGTAAGTACATTAGTTGATGAGCATCATATGCATAAATTGAACTTAGGATATAGTGATTTGTTAATTAGTTAACATTTGAACTAAGTGAAAGGTGAAGTTCTAGTACATGCATTAATTCATTGATTAATTATTCTTTATTATTTGCATTGTTTAATTTTCGTTTAGGACTTAGTATGGATTTAGGTTTAATTCGGCAATTAGGTTTAGTTTAATTCCAATTTCAACTTAATTTGATTTGTTTAGACAAATAATTAACTAAGTGAAATAGTACGCAATAACTAATCCTTGTGGGAACGATACTCTACTTATCATTTTATTACTTGAGCGATTCGTGCGCTTGCGGTTAGCACCAATCATGGTTCTAATGTTTATTTTATCATTAAAGTAATTGATTTCCAGAGATTGAGATGGAGATTTAATAGATGTTAAAATTCCCTCAAGTGATAATTAGTCTGAGAGATAACATAATTGTCAACACCTCAATTTTGAAGATGTCAAATGGTGTATCAAAACCCAATGATGATCATCATCCAGTAATCTCAGGATGATTTTTGCTATAAAAGGAAATGCAAAAGACTCTGAAAATTTATAAAAATCATGTTAAAAAAGTTTTTGTCAATTTTTTCTTTTTAGGTATTTAATTGTAATTTATTAAAATTCAAGAGAGTAAAAGTGTCATTTTTCATTACTTCTTCTACACCCTCACACACCCAGGTGACTTTATCTTTTTTCCCTTTTTTGGTATTTATTTAGTTTTATTTGTTTTTTTAAATCACTTTATCACTTTTTACCTATATCTTTAGCTAGAATTTGTTTTAACTTAGCATTATTTTCTTACTAGGTTAGTTTTAGGGTTTTTTTTTTTTAATTCATTATATAAAAATTACTTTTATTTAATTACAGGGGAGGCAAAGAGAAAATATACATACAAAAAATAAGTTTTTTAAAATTGACTTTTCCTGCATTGTTTTTCTTTTTCTGCTTTTTTCTGTTTGAACTCTAATTCTTATTTTTTTCTTCTCTTTTCACCTAGTTTTTTAGGAATTAGGATTAGAGACAATTAATTATAATTTGTAGAATTAGGTTTTTCTTTAAAATCAACTCACAAAAATAAAAATAAAACACAGTCCTTAGCTTTTTTTAAAGAAATTCGATAGTCTGAGTCAATTCCTACCATACAACAACACCTTTCAAAGAGACGGCCACTCACAAGGTGAATCTGAGGGTAAACAATTTTTTTTTTGTTATTTTTAATTTTATTTTGTTATTTGAGTTTGTTTACTTCTTATCTTATTTTAATTTTAGTTGATTCGTTTTTATTAGATCTAATTCATAGTTCTTATTTCTATTTGTTTTGCCTTTTGCAGTTTTTTATAAAATTATTATTACTGTTGTTCTTTTTCTTCATAACCAATAAATCCCAAAATTTGTGTGTTTTTTATAATATTTATTAAATCTAAAAATCAAAAAATAAATTTTTTTTAGATTAAAGGGTGCCGGTGATGCAGGTGTCGTCCTTTTCCCTTTCCATTAAGTTTGTTTTTGTTTTTTTTTTTTTTTTTAAATGTTTAAACCTGCACCTAATGGCATAGGTGCATGCGTGGGCCTGTTGTTTTTTTAATAATTTTTTTCTTTCTTTAATTTTTATTTGTTTAATGTTATTAACTAATCCGATTTTAATTATTTGAAGTTACACTAACCGTAGGCGGCGGGGTTCAGCACGCGCCCAAGTGTTCGGCGACCACGGCACTGTGTGGGCTCAGAACCCACTAGGAGTACAACATTGGGCCTTTTTAAAGGGCTTTTGGTTGGAGAATGGAGTCGCCACCCGGATAAAACCCGGGACACACTTTACAGCAACTGGATTCCACGAAGGAAGCCCATCAGCCGTCCTCAGAGATTGGATCCGGAAACTGGGTATGGGCTTTTAACGGCCCACCCGATCTTGCGATCGACCTCCGTTTGTGTTTTATGTTTTATCATTTTTTATTATTTAATTATTTCTTTTATTACATGCGTATGGGCCTCAATCAATTTTCAAATTTTATATTTTAGCCCGAGTTTGATTAGTCCATTTTCATGCAATTTTGGGTCTTGATCTATACATTCACATACATAATCACAATAAAACAACAAAAACAAAAATAATAAACCAGACAAACATAATTAAAAGCACACACAAAGAAAGAGGGAGGAGAAATGAATTACAACCCATTGTAAACAAACCACAACTTAAATAAATAAAATAGCCCGTAGGCTATCTAATATTTGAGCCTGCAAAATAAATCATAAATTAAATCTCCAAAAAAGCAAATAACCTACAAAAAATAAAAAAGTTAGTACAAAATAAAAATAACCATTAATTAAATTCTATATAGATTAATCAAAACAAAAATTAAATCTAAAATTAATTAAAAATGTTTCACAATAACAAATAATTTAATTAAACTAATAAATAATTATTTAATTAATTTGTAAATTATTCAAGCCTAATTAAATTAATCATCATTAATTAACAATCAAATAATAAATAATAAAAGGTAAGATATTGCACAAAATAAACAAACAATAATAATAACCAAATAAAAAAAAGTAAAATGAAGATAAATTAAAATGTCAAATAAATAAAAAGAAAATAAATTAAAAAAATAAAAAGAAGAAACAGTGCATGGCACTGTCAAACAGTGCCATGCACTGTTAACAAAGGGATAAAAAGATGGCTGATAAAAAAAAAAAAAAAAAGTAGGCAACAGTGCACGGGCAGCAGTGCAAAATTTTTTATATAATAATAATAATAATATAACAAATAGCAAATTGAATGAAAAGATCAAATCAAATTTTTATAAACAATAATTCAGCAATTAACCTAATTTGAACAATTGAAATCAATAACACACAATTATTTTAAATTAAAATAATTTATTTTAAATCAAAATAAATAAAAAACAATTACATACACATAAAAATAAACGAAAAAGAAACGAAAAGTGAGGAAAATTACAGTAGAAAATGAATTTGCCCTCAGAGTTAGATGATGAACAAGTCCCCACCAATGCAAGATTTTGATTCCACAGCCTTTTGGTGTGTAGTTTGAATCTTTTTTTGCTTGTTTGTTTTAGAGTTTTTTTCTTTTTCTCTCTAGCCTCTTTTTTTTCTTTAGCCACTCTTTTTTTTTTCTTTTCTCTTTTCTTTTTCTTTCTTTCTAGGTTTCCTCTCTTTCTTTTTATAGAGATTTTTTAGGTTTTTTTAAATGGGTTTTGGGCTTGATTTAATGGGCTCTGATGGGTTTGGTTCAATTGGGCTGTAGGTTATTTGGGCTCTGATGGGTTTTGGTTTGGTGGGTTTGGTCTAGTGGGTTTGGAGTGTGCTTGGGTCTCTCATAATTGGGCCA
>CATIWO010193450.1:0-16479 GCA_949673435.1 Macaranga tanarius
ACACATATATATACACCACTTCAATTTAAATTTTTTATTTTTAAATGTAATTATTTTACATTACACATATAATTTAATTTGGAAAGATTGATAATTAAGTAGAATATTTTTTCTTAAAAATTATACTATTAATAAAAAAAAATTAAGGACAATTTTGTTTATTGAAATTTAAAACTTGAAATATTTTTATAGAAACACAATTTCAGGAACTAGTTTGTAATTTTATTGGATGTCAAACCTTATAGAAGGGGCTAAATGATCGGACTGAATAACGTTAGATGTGTTTTTGAGCCAAAAAATAGATTAAGGGCTTAATTGAGCTTCACACAATACATTAGGGACTAAATTGAACCTTATCCCTTATTATTATTATTATTTTAGTTGAAATTCTATAAATAATATAAACCGTATCATTTGAAAATTTAAAACGGCAATGCCCACCTCTGTGTTTCCTTCATAAGTCATAACCTTATACTTCTTCATCTGCTTAATTAGGTTTCTGCGTTTCGAAACTTCAAAACTAAACGGTACGTTTCTTTTTCCTTCTTCTCTTCTCACTTCTATATATATATATGGATTTTTGTTTTTTCTTATTTGATTTGAAGTATGTATCTCTATCTGCCTTCAATTTGCAAAATTTATAATTTTACCAAGTTACTGTGTGAGTAAGAAAAATTTGTGCTTTTTTAATTGATAATTGAGCTGTGAAGTGGAATTGTTGAATTATTTTCCAATTGGTGAAGCTTTGGTTTGATTTGGAGTAGAATTCTGTTTGTTTTTAGCATATAATTAGCCTAAAGTTTTGATCTTTACCACAATTTTAGTTTATGCTTGATTTATAATATATGCATATGTCTACACCACCCAAATTGTTATGAAGTTTGAGATTGTTTCATCAGTTACTTGATTTTTTTTTTTTTTTTTTGAATACCCAGTAGGCATTTCTAAGTAGTAGGACTTTGCTCTGCTGCAATTTCTTCATCTCTTGTAGATGCTGAGAGTTTGGGGAATTCACCCTTTTTGTCATGGTTTATTTTGCAGCAGTTCTTATTTATTTATTTTTTTTTCTGTCATTGTTTCGAGAACTGAAATTTCCTTCGATTTCTCTTCTTATCGAAAGAATGGTTTCTAGGGTTTCTAAATGACTTGTCATCAGCATAAAATTTAACATTATTGTGGATGTTCAGGAACTATGTATGTTGATCCAGTGTTTGTGTCACCTAGTAGGCCTCATTAGGTAGAACATGCTGATTATTTGCATTCTGGCAGCAACATATGAAAGTTTTACATATCTCTTATGATTCTGACTTGAGTATTGTTTTTCGCGTCTTCAGGTTACGGACCTTGTATTTATTTACCAATGGCTGCTAGTGATGATATAGCTGAGCCCGAGGGCTCTGTTTCTTCTCTTCTTATTGATTCCTTGAAGTCTGACGAGAGCGGAGATGCTCTTTCACCTGAAGAAATAGCATGGGTTGATTCTTGCTTTGTTAAAGATCCAGATATTTCAGATGGTGACTGGAGCTCAATGAAAGATGCTTTGACCGAAATCCTCGGTTTGCAACCTGAATCATGTAACCCCTCGGTGCCTGGAAGTGATGGCTTGTCTAAAGGAATGGACATTGAGATGTCTCCGTCCACTGAACCTGAGATTGTTAAGTCCTCTGAAAGAACTAATGATGATGATTCAATTAAAGTTAATGAAGAAATGGAAGAAAGCGATGACGGTTTTCCAATTAAGGAGGAGACTGGCATTTCATGGTCAGAGCAGTCGCAGGATGATCTCCCAGAAAGTTCTCTAAAAAATGCTTTTTTACCACATTACAAGGAGGACGATCAGAATATGGGTAAAGCCGTTGTTTCAGAACTTGATATTCATTCTTCAACATTTGAGCTAGAGCCGTCACCTCAGGATATCTTTAAGGTCTGGGATTTGGGCATTTCATCAGAGGAAGATGAGCTTGTTAAACAGTTGAACAAAGCACTTTCAGAAAGTTCCGTTGAATCGGTGCCACCATTAACTGATGATTCAGGAGCATGGAAAGATGCAAATGATGAATCAGTTGATGATTTAATTGCCGGCATTTTAGACCTGTCTTTAAATCAGGATTCTAAATAGAAACTATTGTTCACATTGTAATCCTTAATTTGATTACCTTTTGCTTCTTATTACTGATGAAGCAATAGAATGTTGCACAAGAAATTGAAGCTATTTATGTCATTCTGTATGTGATATGAAAAGGGCCCAAGTAGCATTCTGAAAATATAGGATTGAAATGGGAAGCTTCAAGCTTTATGCTGCCATCACCCTGGGCCAAAACCAGCCTCAGGATTTGTTGCATGTCCTTAAAAGCATTTAGATTTTGTAATAAGCACATCTAATATGAACCTTACTTGAACCTAATAAGGTACATTTGTTTAGAAATTTGAGGAATAGCCTTCCTACAAGTGAAGAATCTCACGAGTTTTAAACCAAACTTACCTTCTAAGAACTGAATCAAGAATTACGGTTCCAATTTTGTACAAAGCAGAATGATGCAAAACTGTGATTTGTGGGGATTCTAAAATGGACCCACAAAGATCTATGTGGCATCTGATATTCTTGTGCCAAATCACGTCGAACAGCTGATCTGTCAATATACCTGCCGTTGACATGGATGCAAAGACCATAAAATCTAGCAACGAAACCATGACCATTAATCAAATGAAGCTAAAAAACAAGTTTGGTAAGTTTAGAGCCTCATATTTACTTTTCCAGAGGAATCTCTCAAAACAAACACTTATTTTGGACTCAGTACATTAGTGAATATGATGCATTTGTCTGCTCTTCTTGAAAAAAAAAATCTCAGCATTTTATGACACTATAATTTAAAATTATTTACGAGGTGAGAATAAAACCATCTATATCAACCACTAATACACCATGTCCAAGCTTGCCATGCTATCATCCACATGGCAAGCCGTGATTGGCCGATGCATGACAGCCTCAAATGTGACATCTTATGATAACACACAAGCTAAATATAAATACAGTGAGTACACATGCATGTGTGGTAAAGAGGCACGAACTCTGGGAGAGGAGATAAGATTATAAACTATTTCTAAGGCTTTAATATCTCTCTCACTAACGTTTTAGACTCTCAAACCAAAACAAGAAGAGAAAAAAAAAATGGCCTCAGCATCACTTCTCAAGTCATCGCCAGTTCTTGACAAGTCTGAGTTTGTAAAGGGTCAGTCCCTTCGCCACCCCACCGCCTCCATTGTCCGGAGCCACCCCACCGCTTCCTCTGCCCTCACTATTCGTGCTAGCTCCTATGCGGATGAGCTTATCAAGACTGCGGTATGCTGGTCATTTTTTTTACGCTTTTTGTTCAGTGTTTCTATATATGCAGCAACTTGATAACTAAATTTCATTTGGTGGGCTGTTGTTGTTTCTTTGATGTAGAAAACAGTTGCATCACCTGGACGTGGTATTTTGGCCATGGATGAGTCAAATGCTACCTGTGGAAAACGTCTTGCATCTATCGGACTAGAGAACACTGAGGCCAATCGCCAGGCTTACCGTACGCTTCTTGTCTCAGCACCAGGCCTTGGTCAGTACATTTCTGGTGCTATCCTTTTTGAGGAGACTCTCTACCAATCCACCACTGATGGCAGGAAGATGGTTGATGTTCTTGTTGAGCAAAACATTGTCCCTGGTATCAAAGTTGACAAGGTAATAAAGCTTAGTGCATATGCATTAAATAAATAGCTATGCTAATTGAAAACAATTAATTCTTGGTATTAAGTTAAAAAGTCTTCGAGTATCTAAGTTTTTCTATGCAAGTTACGAGAGTATACTGATATTTTAGCTTGCAAAATGAGAACAACAGGGTTTGGTGCCTCTGGCTGGTTCCAATAATGAGTCATGGTGCCAAGGTCTTGATGGTCTTGCTTCCCGCTCAGCTGCTTACTACCAGCAGGGTGCTCGTTTCGCCAAATGGTACACAATCTAGCTCTTTATACAATATAGGTCGCATAAAAAAAATGCTAATAGATCAAGAGAGACATCAGTTTCTTAACCATAAAATTTGATTTCATTGATTAGGCGTACTGTTGTGAGCATTCCCAATGGCCCATCTGCCCTGGCAGTGAAGGAAGCTGCCTGGGGTCTTGCTCGCTATGCTGCTATTTCTCAGGTATAGCATCACAACTCAACTTGGCTACTGCTAAATATCTTCTATTAACATATGTTATGAATATTTGCATCAGCCAGATAAAGATTCTGAGAAGTTGTGTGTTTCTTGGGATGATGTAGGACAATGGATTGGTCCCAATTGTGGAGCCAGAGATCTTGCTTGATGGTGATCATGGAATTGACAGGACTTTTGAAGTAGCACTGAAAGTGTGGGCTGAGGTTTTCTTCTACTTGGCTGAGAACAATGTCATGTTTGAGGGTATCCTCCTCAAGCCTAGCATGGTTACTCCTGGTGCTGAATGCAAGGACAAGGCCACTCCTCAGCAGGTTGCTGATTACACCCTCAAGCTTCTCAAGAGAAGAATCCCCCCAGCCGTCCCCGGAATCATGGCAAGTTCCTTTCTTTCTTTTTGGTTAATTAGGCTCAAAATAGTGTTTAAACTCGTTGAAGATGATCTAATATCACCGAGTTCATGTACTAATTGCGAATCATTCTGTTTTCGAGCAGTTTTTGTCTGGTGGGCAATCAGAAGTTGAAGCAACCCTTAACCTGAATGCCATGAACCAGGCTCCAAACCAATGGCATGTTTCCTTCTCATATGCCAGAGCTCTCCAGAACACTTGCTTGAAGACATGGGGTGGCAGACCTGAGAAAGTTAAGGCCGCTCAAGAGACATTGCTTGTTCGTGCCAAGGCCAACTCACTTGCTCAGCTCGGCAAATACACCGGTGAGGGAGAATCAGAGGAGGCCAAGAAAGGAATGTTCGTCAAGGGCTATGTCTACTAAGTTGTGTCTGTTTGGAGAGAATGCTATAAAATGAAAAGAGAGAAATCAAAATGCAAGAGTTAATTTCTCACTGTGTGTTAAAAAATGCTTTATAGCCATGGAGACTATTTTTGTTCTTTGTTACATGTACTTTTAGCCTCTTAATAAACCTGTTGCTGATGAGATTAGTTAGTATGTACTTATTTTGATGCATTCTATACTAAAAATGCTTGAGCTTTAGTCATACGTCCATATTTCAATATCAGCACTGCAGTTCATCGACTCGAGCTTAAATGATCTGGAGAAATTCTTAGGCAAATTCAGGTTCTAATATAGCTGCATCACATCATGTTTCACTAAGGTAGCAACTCCATTTTAGAGTCTAGGATACCCCATTTTGCTTAAACTGCAACAACTGCTGACATACTTTAAACCAGCCAAACAATGGCATTGAGCAACAAACATAACTAAGGTGATGTCAAATGAGCCAAAAAAAACTTATCAGCAACAATATGGATGAATCTGCTAGTTGCTGCAATCTGAAGGTAATTAGACTGGCATCTTTTGTCATCAAGTCCAATGAGACATTATCGAAGAGAGGCAAATTCCAAAAAGGAAACATGATGAGAATGGGCCATTATTGATCTCATCTAAGTATTGGTCTCCATCATTTCATAACAGATCTTCACAAGCCAACCAACTGATAATGTCACCATAGTGAGATGGTTAAAAAGTTCTTATCTTAGTGGAACCAGTGGAGAGAGCAAATAGTTTATCCCTGGCCATCGTTGTTATGCACGCTAGACAAACGACCTCAGAAGAATAGAAAGAAATCACAGAAACAAATGCTACTTCCTGTTACGAAAATGATAATAGTTTTGCTTGCTTAATAGGTATGACGAATTAGCAGAAGACATTGTTCTGCCTCCGGAGATTTACTTCGCTTGTACGCCGAAAAGGGTGAAAACACCAGATAACAGCCAGTCTCAAAATGGCATGTTTTGCTAGTTACTGAGGATTATGCAGCAAGGGAAGGTGACAATGGGGAGCTTTAAGGGGCCACAGAACTTTCTTTTAGAGTCACTGACAGGCAAACTTGAACAGATTTACATACATCCCTGTTTGATCCACAGTACTGTAAGTTCCTTCATTTCTTGTTCAAAAATTATTTAAAGAAGAGGTCTTTGAAACAAATCACAACCACTTTATTGAATAAAATCGTGGGAACCTATACAGTGCTGTGTTCAACCAGCATATGGACCAAATTGCCAATAGATCTGTTATCTATCAAACACAAGCTATGTTGCTTTAGATATACAGGCAGGAATTCTCCTCATCAAACCAACTTTGAACAAGGACTGGAACCCTAACCCACAGAAGAATGAAACAAGAGTGTTAAGCAGCTTCTGGTACTCAATTTTGTCACCAGACTTCCAAGAATTGCAGCCACAAATTGACAGGATGAAAAGGGTCCACATATTCTCGGATAGCTGAAGACTCCCGCAAAGCACCTAACAAGAGCCAAATATCATGAATATGTACATATGGACCTAATAAATATCAACAATCATACATGTCGGAGAGCTGATGATTAAATCTGTAAGCAGTAAAGTCAAAACAATAAGACAATATTAGGGCATCAGGTAATGCAATAGTGTGTCAACACATTTAGTTTCACATAAATTGCAAGGTTAATTCATACCACAGCAGCATAGCATGAAAATAAAGGTACAATTTTTATCTCATCATTGCCTTATCTCTGCGGCCAGGTGTAAGGGCTTAATGCAATTCACTTGGCCTTGACAGTTGCATCACTAGGAAAACAATGGGACCCCATAATTTATAAAGAGACTAAAGAACAATAAGAAGACAATCAAAAAGATGACAGCTTCTTACCAACTTCATATTAATTCAATAAAATGCCCCAGCTGGATTGAGATTCAAACAATTGATTGTAGCAAATCATGGGCATATATGGCCGATTCCCGATCTGTCAAAGTTCCATGTGCTACCAAAATTAACAACATTGACCTACTACAGTTTCATCAAATTTTCTTTATACAATGATATCCCACATAAGCATATATGCATATTGCAAATGTTCACAGAACAAATAGAATAATGCTTTATTTATATAGAAGTTTCATATATCCACAAACAAATGAATTATGAACTCATAAGAACAACCATGTAGGAAAAGCTGAAATCTTGAGGTCATCCCCATCATATGCACTGGAAAAAGAAAAGCATATTCATGTAGAACCAGATCTATATATGACCTGAATGAAAAGAGAACGCAAACAAATAAAAAGAAAACCTGAAAATATTTTAAATTATGTTGTCAGGTTGTCAGCCGAACAATGGCTGTCCCCAATCCTTATTGGAAAAAGAACTATCAGTCTCAGAAGACTTATGTTCTTAAACAGTGTCCATTGACGGAAACACCATCCACAGCCCTTCGCAGAATCTGGTTATCAGCCACACACATGGAATAACTCTTCAAGTCATACAAGATGAAGTTACATGATCACAATCAATTGCTTGGAACTTATCAACATAAACAAAATATGCACATTTTATCTAAGCCAACATCTAAAAAATGTGGAACGTCCAGAATAGGTCTCCACAAAAGATGGTATCAATTCTGTGATCATATAGCACAGCACGCAACGAATTCTGATGTTGCACTTGAACCAACATGCAACTGTAACAATTTTCTTTATTAAGTACAAGCATCCCTGAGTCGTAGTTTAGAAATGCAACTTCGCCTATCAGCCCAATGAGAAAATTGTTCATAATAGATGAAGTTGCTCTTTTCTAAAGATTCAAACTTCCTATGCTATGCTTGCCAATTAGAATGATCACAGCCCAAGACGGCCGTGAGGAAAACATGAACCATGCCTGGAGTAAACAGCTACCTTAACGCCCTTCCGTTGCTCCAACCTGCTAGTTAAATTGGTTTATTATATTAAGATGATGCCTGGTCAGCAAAATCACTCTCACTTCACATAAACTGCAGCTTTGTTTACATTGTAGAATAAAATGCAGTCAAAAAGGTATCCTACAACCCATATACCGTAAGTAAAGGAACTTTTGCAATGAACAAGCCAAATTACTAAAAGAATCCAATCCTTTGTGAACTTTATCAATTATTTTCTAATCCTTTTAGTTTCATCAACTTTAGCCTAACCTATGACATTAGAAACAATTTTAGCCAAACTAATAAGGGAAAATGAAAAATGCTCAAATAAACCTTAGTTATACTAATTGACCAAAAAGAACCATTTCTTTTTACTAATTTATGATGCCAGTACGTATAAAATTATCATTCTTAATCATTTTAATCGATATTTATATTAAAATTTTTGCACTAACAAATAAACAAAAACATTAATTTTTTAGAAAAGAAAAAATCTAAGAAAAATAACACTTTTCACTAACAACAATGAAAAGGTAGTTATATTGCATTATGCATTCATTTTATTTCTCTCACCCAATTGGTCAAATCTGCTACCAATGTCATTAGGCTAAATTTGACAATATATATATATAACAAACTGAAAGAAGCCTATAATTTTGGATTTCTTTCAGTCTTAGGTTCAATAAATATACAAAACCTTGGAACTTGTCAATTCAGCTCAGACTCTGCACAAATATAACAGAAGAAAGACCATATGACAATTCTAAACCAGAAAATTACCAATTTTTTTATTGATTGCAATGTTTCAAGAAACATTATGTTGCATAACACCAACTGAAGAAAATGGAGGGAGGTGCTCCATAAAGCATCATGCAAACATCAGAACTCTAAAGTTATAATTAAAAGATACTTATTTGATCATTCATTTATCAAATAAAACTTCAATCCTAATTTGAATCTTTCCCCTGGTGTCAGCATATATGTCAACTTGATAATAAATGGGGAATGCGTTAATATCTAAAACAGGCTGAATGGATTATAAAGAATGTAGATTATACCTTGCCTACTTTTCAGGCTCTCTTTTGAACGATCCAACAGGAACAACACTTGCAGATTCGTGATTACTACTGCTCATAACATCCATACCCTGTTCATTGAAACAAAATATGCATTTAATTCAGTCATGTTGTAAGACCAAAGCATTAAAACTACAGTTCTTAGCTTGCATACAAATATATGACCATGGATTTTAAATAAATATGAACAGAGACAGCGAGTACCTGGTAAGTGGAGTTCTGTCCATGTATCCGCTGAGGTCTGGCATTAAGATCAATCAATTTATTGTCAATCTTGTCATCGACATCTGTGTTATTCTCCACCATTGGAGCAGGAGATGTTCTGTGATTTTGCTTATTTTCTCTCATTGTGAGTTTAAGAGGCTGATTTTGGTCCCTTCTTACTTCATTTTGATCAATAGCCTGCTGCCCTGGTTCATCCAAACGGCCAGGTTTATCTCCTGGAAACTAGATAAGACAATCAAAGGGAAGCAGAGCAGTTTTTAGGAACCTTATTATCCCAACATTAATAAATTAAAAAAAAAAAAAAAAAAGCTCTACAGTCCAGAGTCACGAACCTCAACCCTCTGCCTTAATAAAAGATATCTCCCATGGGTTCTTTTACCACCAACATGCACGATCATATCACATTGCAGACAGAGAGAACTACCATCTATCTCACAGTAAAAGAAAGCTACATGCATGTTGCAAGGAGAGCAAAAAACATCAAAATCTTGTATAGAAGTTCAAAAACACATATCATTGCATAAATACAGAAGTACTAAAAGTTCAAAAACTTATACCAGGTGCATTTTCACATATGTCACAACGGGGAACATCACTAGGATCAGCAAGGCCAACGCGTACATGCCGACTAGCTAGCTTGTTACACAAATGGACCTGCAACACCACACAGAAAAAAAAAAATCACATGACGACCCAATGAAAATTTTGACAGAAACATGTGGAATTAAAGTTAGAAAGTTATGAAAAGAAAAAACATCATCTTATCAGTATGAAAACAAACAGTTCACATTCCACAATTACCCAATAACAAACACAGCTCAAATAAGGTAACATCATACACAAGTATGAGTGCTTACCATTGCTAATTCCAGTGTCACATATTAGCTTTTAATTTAAATAAATCCTTGAAATGACTACCCTTATGGTGAGTCCCACCACAAGAAAATTGTAGCAGATGGTCCGTCTCAATCATGTTTAGCTCCTTATCCATTATTAAGTTTTACAATAAAGATGACTAAAATGACTGTCTAACACTAAGCACATGATGGTAGATACAATCAAGTTTAAGGCATATCAGGATCCTCAAAATTGAGCTTATAGTAAAAGGGACTGGACACACTTAGAATGCAACAGGGGAAAGTTTTTACTTCGTCAAGAAGGTATAGGATGCAACTAGCTCCCTCCTTAATACCATAAGTCTACAATGGCATTCTGAACCTTAGGATCTGTTAATTGGAAAAATAACCAATAACCCACTTGAAAAAAAGGCCATAATTAGCTAAGAAAGAACTCAACTCAATCTTGAAGTGATAAAAGACAACTAAACAAGCATTATTTTTGATTATGATCATAGTCCATTAAAGGTAAAGCCCTCAACACCAATACCATCAAATAATTAAATGAAATTTCAAAACACATTCTACTTAAAAACAGAATATTCAGTTCAAGAAACCAAATTGAAAGGAGGGTGGTAATTTACGGAACATAATCAAAGAACTAATCAAACAAGAACTGAAAAAAAATAGTTGAATTCAATGAATTCTTTCTTTATATAAGAAACAAGTGAGATAAAATAAAATAAAATAGAATATAATAATTATTATTAATGTTACTATTAGTACCTTGTCGTCACAGGAGCGACAAAGAGCGGCTTCATCAGCAGCACAGAAAAGGATCGCAGGTGCACTTTCGCAAACATCGCAAAGGGTTCTCATTTTTGTTGATGTTGTAGGTAGTGGGCGGTGTTGAACTAAAACTATGCAAACAATTTGGGTGTTTTTTGTTTTTGGTTTCAAAACTTGAACATAAAGAAAAAGAAACAGAAAAAGCTGTCTTCTTTTCTTCTGTATGAGGCCATTTTTAGAAAAAGTTGTGAAATTTAATATTAAAACAGAGTGATAAATAAATAAATAAAAATTTGATTGGTTGATTAGTTTGAGAAGATGGGTTTGAAGAGAAAGTTAAAAAGAAGAAGAAAAGAGAGGTTTGTTTAAGAAGTTGGGAAGAGCAAATGGCAATGGTGATGGAGAAGAAGCTTAGCTAATAATAATAAATAATAATATTGAAGAAGAAGAAGAAGTGGCTCTCTTCTCTATTGCTTCTTCTCCTCTCTTCTACTGTGTTGACACGTTCAATTAGCTTTCCTTTCATTTCATTGGATCTTCTTTCTTTCTTTCTTTGTTCCTTTCCTCCACATTTAGGTGCCTTCTAATTTCTCTGTTACTTTGTATTAATCAAAGTAATAATTATTTTTTTTATTTTAAAAAATTATATTAATAATTTAGGAAAATAAATAATAATATAAATATTTGTAAAAAAAGAAATTTCAATTTCTTAAATTATGTAATTGAAAATTTTATGAAGCATAGTCGTTTAATCGTGTCAAAAACTTCAGGAAATTCTTCAAGAGTTATTTTCACAAATTTAAAAACACATTCCTAACTTTGAAAAATATATTTTTTTTTAGTTTGAGATGACTTTTAAAAAATTTATATTTTTCTTAATTAAATAAAATAATTTTATAATTATACTATTGTTCATAAGTAATATATAATTTTTTACTATTTATATATATAATATAATTCATATATGTTTATATATTTTTTAATATTTATTCATATATCTACATATTTTTAATATTTACAAGTTTCTTTCATATTTCATTTTATATATTTTTTTAAAAATTATTTCTGTGCATTCGCTTTCATATTTTTCTATACTCACTTTTTCATTTTTTATTTCTAAACAAATTAGGAAAAAAAACATTTTCAATGAATAAAATTATATTAACACACTATAAAAGAAAAAGACTCTTCACAATTATATAAAATAATAATTCTATTAAAATATATGATTTAGTTTTCATAATTTGACAATTCAATTAAATAATATACTAAATTATTGAAAAAAGTAATAACTTCTATATTTATAAAACAATATTAGTTTGTAAAAAATCTAATAATCTCTTTACTTTTTAAAAGAATTAAAATAAATGTTCATAATGAAATAAATTACTCTATTTTAAAATAAAATCATTCTAAAAAAAATTGGTTGGGTAATATAATATGAAACTTTAAAATTTTAAATAGAATACTTAAAATCTAAATATTAAAAAAAAGGGAGAGTCTTGCCTACACCGGGTGTATTACACCCAATGATAAAATTTAAAACACATCACTCAAGTGTTTTACACTTGATTGATAAAAATAAAATAACTGTTATATATCCTATCAGTGTAGGTAAGAATTTTCTAAAAAAAATATATACAAAATCACCTTAAAATTATTTTTCAGTGGGTTCAATCTTTTTGTAAATCAATTAAAATTTTATTAATAGATATATCGCATTAATATAAAAAATTTATCTGTAAAATTATTTTTAAATATAAGTTTAATCAACACATAAATTGGCTCAATTATTTACTATTATTTCAACAAAAAATAAAAATAACTAAATTAAAACTTAAATTAATTCTTGAATACAAAAGAATATTAATCAATGTCAATTTAATTTACATTTTTTAAAAAATTATTTTATCTATCAAAACCGCAAAATTTAGCAGAAAATAACCTATATCTAAATACATTATAGATTAGATTAATTTTTAGTGTAACAATCTTTATATGAGGCATAAGTATATCAAAAATTGCTGCCTCTACTAATTGAATTTAGATCCTTTGCGAATTGGCCAGGTTGAATATGTTATTTGTTTATATGCATATTATTTGACCAAAAATAAAATAAATTAAAATTTTATTTGTTTAGAAAAAAATAAAAATAAAAATATAAAGAGACAAATGAATGATATTATGTGTGGTGTGATGTTGAGTGAGAGAGTTTTTGTTGTAGAAGAGAAGAGTTTGTTGATAGTATACTGGTAATCTGTTCCATGGTGAATGAAGAATAATATCCAATCCCACGCTTCTCCCTATGCCGTGACAAGCACGTTCCTTTGTGATATCACCCACTTTTTGTGGGTGGAGTCACTCGCTTTATACGAGATTTTGAGAGATTATCAAATAATAAGTTAGCAGCACTTTATGTTTTTGTTTTTTCTTTAAGATGAGGTTTTTAATAAGAGGACTTCTACTAGGTACGGAGTGGTTCATTATTTATTTATAGGAATAAAGTTCGATTTGGCCCTTGAACTTATCGCGAAGAATCAATTTGGCTTAAAATGACCTTTTTTGATAATTAAGTCCATAACTTGCCATTAATGTCTCGTTTAAACCCATTTTTGGGCAGCTACTGGTGCGTGCACTTCACTTCTAATTAAAGGTGCGTGATGAATTTAAAAATAAATGTATTAGGAGTTAATTAATGTTAAGAAACTTATTAAGGAAGAGCGGGAAAAATATGGGACAGGTGGTCTTCATGCAATGAAGCAATTGTTTTGCAGCAGAGGAGGGTAGGGTTAGAGAACACAAAATCGAAAAGAGAGGAAGTTGGGTCTGTAATGTAGAGACGTTGTTAAGAATTCAAAAGTTGGGTTTGTTAATAGGAAAGAAAATGCAATGAGATGGACATGTCATCAAACTGGCAAAGCAAACACACCTTTCACTTCTAATTGTAATTGTTTGCTGCTGTTGTTGCTACATTATTTTTGTAACAGCCCAAGATCACTCGACTCACGAGGTATTATCCGCTTTGGCACCGGCCCCAGGCAATAGTCCTCACGGTTTTGTCCTCAAAAGGCGCCTCGTGGAGGAAGGGGGCATTGCACCCATACAAGGCATGCCAACTACCCACTTCCATCCGATGTGGGATCTCACAATATCCACCCCCCTTAAGGCCCCAGCGTCCACGCTGGCACACCGAACCCGAGGATTTGGCTCTGATACCATTTGTACCAACCCAGGATCACGCGGGTCCGGTGTGCCAGTGGGGACGCTGGGGCCCTAAGGGGGGTGGATATTGTGAGATCCCACATCGGATGGAAGTGGGTAGTTGGCATGCCTTATATGGGTGCAATGCCCCCTTCCTCCACGAGGCGCCTTTTGAAGATAAAACCGTGAGGACCATTGCCTAGGGCCGGTGCCAAAGCGGACAATACCTCGTGGGCCGAGTGATCTTGGGCTGTTACAATTTTTGCATGAAAAAATAATGCAACTTCTTTCTCTATTTCTTAAAGCAAATTCTTCTTCTCTGTTTGTTTCATTTCCTTTTCAAATTTTCATCTTTTTTTTGTTTAATTTGCTCACTCCTCATTCCCATCACTTACTTTCTAAGTTAACTTCTTAACCTCAACTACTTCTTTTACGACATTCTAACTATAATACATTACAATACAATACAATACACATCTACTCTCTTCTCTTTTTTTCTTAAATAATGACTTTTCTTTCTCTTTCAGACCGATCCTTCCACACATTTGGGTTTTGAATCCAGGTTTGAGAGGCCAAACAAAATGAGCATATCTACATGCAGCTTCTTCTTTATTCTGCTGCTTTTTCCTGGCTTCATTCATCCACTTTTTGCTGACCACATACCTCGCACTGAGAGGATTTCAAGTTCATTCTTTATTTTTAACGCTTGTCTACAAGTTTGTTTTATTTTCTCTTACAATCTCAATATTGCTTTTTCGGTTTCAATAATGAAGGAAGTGCTGGTGATGTGTTGGAATATAATCCAGTTGGCTCTCCCAAGCAAATACAACAAGAAACTTCTGCATTCATTGCTGAGATCTTCATGCGCAGGTTTCTCTTATCTAGTCCTATTCGTATCATTAACCTGATAAAGCAGATTGGTTTTATACCCCAATATATACCACTTGCGACCTTACACCTATTGGCTTGCCCTTGCCCTTCAAATCTCCACGGATGTTCGCTGTTGAGCCTTCAAACCTCTTTTATTACACTCACATCACTTCTCTTCTCAGGCCCTTCATAATTAAATTTCGGTCCCTTGAACAAAGGAAAGTGATGAGATGAAGCACATGAATAAAAGGATGACACTAAAGATGTGGAAGACATTTTAGCAATTACATATCATTGAAATTTGGGAATTGGATTTGGTTAAGGTTCTGTGGACACATGGTCTGACCCGGCCCACGAGGTAAAAGCCCGATGATGAAAAAATTACAAATAAGCCCAATATGCAAAGAAATTAGATTCTGGCCCAATTATGAGAGACCCAAGCACAATCCAAACCCATTAGACCAAACCCACCAAACCAAAATCCATCAGAGCCCATTAAATCAAGCCCAAAACCCAAAAAAAAAAAAACCTAATAGATAAAAAATCTCTATAAGAAAAAAAGAAAAAAAAAAAGAGAAGAGAAAGAAAAGAAAAAAAGAAGGTGGCTAGGAAAAAAACTAGAGAGAAATAGAAAGAAAACCCTAAAAAAAAGGCATGAACTACAAACCAAATGGAGGAATTAAACTTTGTATTGTTGGAGGTCTCTGTTCATCATCACACTTCTGAGGGCAAATCCATTTTTACAGTAATCTTTTTAATCTCTTTTTTTTTCATATATTTTATTGATTTTGATTGTGTGAATTATTTTTGGATAGATTTTATTGTTTGAATTGTGTTATTTGCATAAAAAAATCTTTATATTTTTTATATTTTTATTTTACATTGTTTCATTTTTATTGTCATTTTTTGTGCATTTGATTATTTGTTTAATTCTTATTATTTTATTATTTAATTATTTTTATTGGGGCAAATTATTGTCAAAATTGTTCTTTTTTATTGTTATTTAAAGAAAAAAATAATTTTATTTATTTAATTTTTTTTATTGTTGGCAACAGTGCCAAGCTTTGGCACTGTTGCCGACTTTTACCCCTTTTTTTTTTCATGTGGGCAACAGTGTTGTTGCCCAAATTCTTTTTTTTTTTTTTTTGTGTTCTTGGACAACAGTGAACGTCACTGTTGCCCACTTATTTTTTATTTATTTTTTTTTACTTTTTTTTATTTCTTTATTTTTTTGTTTAGTTATTTGTTTATTTGGTTTCATTATTTTATTTTTTCTTATTATTTTATTGTATTTTCACTTGTTTAGTCTTCAATTAGCATTCTTATTTTTATTTGTTCTTATTTATTTGTTGGATTTATTTTATTTTAATTGTTATTTTATTTTTTGGCCTATTTATTTTTATGCAATATTTTTATTTTTGTTTATTATTTATTATTAATTGATGATGGTTTGATTAACTAGTGATTTATGAATTAATTAATTATTTATTTTATGGTTAATATAATTAAATTATTTTTTATTGTGAAACATTTTTAATTAATTTTAGATTTAATTTTTATTTTGATTAATCTAGATAGAATTTAATTGTTGGTTATTTTTATTTTGTACTAACTTTTGT
>CATIWO010193678.1:0-11651 GCA_949673435.1 Macaranga tanarius
TAAATTGATAATTTTTAAAGAATAGGATAATTAAAAAAATTGGCTTATAGTTCTGGATAAAATGGACCATTTTATTCTCCACATCAAAATGGCGTCGTATTGATGTGTCACCACAGTCAGCAAAATTGAGCTACGTCATCATTTCACATCAGCAATTCCACTTGCCATTTGAAATTAGGATAAATTGAAAACCAATTGAAAAGTTGACTATCTACATCGATCATTTTTTAAAGATAGGATAATTAAGAAAATTGGCCTATAGTTGTGGATAAAAGGGACCATTATCCCATATTAATATTATATTGGTTGTTAAGAGATAATTGTTGATTATTATTATTTTATTTAGATATTAGTGTAGTATTTAATTCTTAGAAAGACTTTAGGGAAGGGGCAATTGGCAATTTTTAATTGGTTGGGTGTAGTTGTGTATGTGTGTGTATGTGTGAGAGTGAAGAAAGTGTAGAGAATTTGGGGAAGAAGAAGAAGAGAGGTTTTGAGAGAATTTTTGGTAGGATTTTGATCTTGTTCTAGCTAGCAATCTTATGTCTTAGGAAGATTTGGAAGGTCTTGTATGCATTAAAGTCCCATTTGATAAGATTTAATTGTGTTTTTATTGGTTGTAGTTAAGTTGATTTTAGTTGTGAAATTCGGGTTCTGAAATACCCTATTTTTCAGTCCCATTTTTTAATTATATCTGGAGTTTTAGACCTCTGATTTGAGCATAGTTTAATGTTCTGGAAATCTCAGAGTGTCCTCTACAACTTTTATGTTTTAAGAAAAACTAAATTCTGCTATTTAAGGTAACTGGTACAGCCATATATTTTCTTGCTCAACCAGCCAACTCTGTTTCCTGTTTTACCCGATTTTACTTAAAAATCTATAATTAATTTCACACACATCCAAATTAAGTAATTCTAATTGAAATTTGAAGTAGACTCATATGTCTAACTTCAATAATATTTTCATAATTTTTAAATATGTGTGTGAATTATTTGGACATTTTAAACCTAGAGCATGGACATTTAGTTGAGTTTAAGTGCTAGAGATGTATTGGTGATATGATTTTGATATATGAATATTGTGTAGGCATTAATAAGGATAAAAGTGGTGCAAATCAATAGAAAAGCGTTTATTTTGAAGGAGTGGAAGTACTTGTGTAAGTAATTATTAATATGATTATATATATGTTAATTCTCTTGAATATGTGTTATGAATGAATTGGCTTTGAATTGTGATGTAGTATGAAATGAAAATGTAGAATTATGATTGGATGTGGTGTGAAATGTGATATGAGTATTGAATGTAAATTGTGTATATTATGTGAAAAAGATGAAATGTGAATTGTGCATGTCTATATGGCATGATTGAATGATAATGAGAATTGGTGAGGAATATGTGAGATAGTGGGACTGAGTCGGGCAGATAGTTCCAATAGTGGTCACATGAGAAAAAGTTGAATTGTGAAATAGGTAAGCTGAGCCGGGTGTATAGCTAGCCAATGAATGAAATGTGAGAAAGTGAGGATGTGAGAACTGGGACTGAGCTGGGTGGATAGTCCTAGTATGTGACCACTTGTAGGAAATGCGCATGTGAGGTGGTTCCGGCTAGAAACCAATTTATGTGGTGTTTCTGAATGGTATATGATTGGTTTATGAATGGTTTATAATTGGTATATAAATGGTATATGATTGGTTTATAAATGGTATATGATTGGTTTATAAATGGTATATGTTTGGTATAAGTGTAGATGTTTTGGAAAAAGAAATGCTTGTTATATTATATGCTTAATTAGTTCTTGAGAAGTAATATATGTATGATTATACTAGTAATTACTTACTGAGTTGCAAGCTCACCCCTTTTACAACTATTTTTTAGGAAATAGTTAGTTTGAGTTGAAGCTTGCTTTGTTTGTGACTTCCGAAGGCTTGAGGTGTACTTGGTGATATCGACTTCCATTTTCGTTAGCATGCACTTCATACATTTTTATTGCCATTTTGAGTGTCAAGCTCTTTATAAGGATATGTTAAAAATACATTTTGAATGTATAAATGGGTGTGAGGTTATAAAGTTTGTGATTATGGCTTATTATAAGCAAGCACTTGTTAATGTATTTTGAACATGGTTGAATGTATATATATCATTTTGGTTGTTTTTCTTCTTCAAAATGTGTAAAAAATCAATATTTCAGAAGCCTCTATGCATGGGATAAGTGTTGGGATTGATTTATGGTGAAGTAAGCAAGTTTTAAGGAGGCTGCCACCAGTCACTGGCGAGCGCCAGTCCCTCGTGGCTGCAAGTTCCCTCTGGCGATCTCTAGTGGGTGGCGAGCGCCAGTCTTTGCTCACTTGTGTCTTTGTATTTTGACCATAACTCGAGCTACACAACTTTAAATTAGGTGTGATTTGAAGCTATGGAAACTTTAAAGAGTCCTTTAAAATTTTGATGTTTTAAGATTTCCAAATTCCACCATTATACTGGTAAGAAATGGCCGAATATTTTATTGCTCACATTGAATTACAATTTACTATGCATGACCTTTAAGTGTTCAAAACTTCATAACTTATTATGTACATTTCCAAATTGTGTGATTCAAGTCGTAAATGAAACTAGACTCATAAATAAAGCGTTTTTAATATTTTGCAAATGAATTTTTCAACTTAGCTTTTATATATGGTTATAAAAGTTTATACTCCATTGGTTTTAAGCCACATTTATATAAGTATGTGTTTTGTGGTTGAATTTGATGTTGTTGTGCATTGCATACTTATATGGTTTGTGTGATGAGTGTGAAGGTGTATGACATATGATTGTGTTCTTGAAAAAATTTTATTTTCTTTCTAATTATAACACGTGTTGTGATAAATTTAAGGCCACATTTTACGGGTCTCACATTTAGTGGTATCAGAGAAGGAATTAGATTCCCTTGGGATATGAGCATATCATGTATTCATGGCATATCATGCATAATTTATAGATGACATCTAGTTGATGGATGTTCAATGTATTAGGATGAAAGAACACTAAGCACCTCCCGTTGGCCCGAAAGAGTCATCTGAGTCAATCCATAGGCAAGAGCCTATGCATGCAGTGGGTGAACAGTCACAAACCCAATCACAACCTCCTCCTCCTCCACAAGCTCCTTACCCACCATTTATACAAGAATTTGTGTAAACTATACGAGATATGGCTTAAAGACCAAATGAAAGCACACTTGATGAGAACTTTGAAAAGATTAGAAAGCAAGGTGCTAAGGCTTTTGCAGGGACTACTGACCCTATGGTAGCTTAAGAGTAGTTGAGAAGTACTGAGAGAGTGCTAGACCGATTCAAATGTACCCCTGAGAAGAGAGTAAGCTACGCAGCATCATTGTTTTAACAAGACACATTGGATTGGTAGGACACAGTATCAGGAAGTAGGGATGTGCCTATATTGATTACTTGGGCTAATTTCTTGAGAGCCTTCACAGATAAGTATATACCGACTATGTATAAAGATAAAAAATGCTTGAATTTCTCAACTTGAAGCAAGAGGGCTTATCTGTAGTCAATTGTGAAGTTTAATTTGTGAGGTTGTCTAAATACGCACCTGAGGAAATAGCTACAGATGAGCTAAAGAGGAATAAGTTTGAGAGGGATAAATTTAGAGATCCGAGAGAAGATAGTGGTGAAGTCATCCACTTATCGAGAGTTGTTAGAGACATCAATCAGAGCAGAGGAAATCATTATGGAAAGGAATGCTATGGAAGCTAAAAAGAAGAAGACTACCGGTGTATTTACCCCATCCTCTTTATTTAGGACCGGAGGATTATCCTTTAGAGGTTTAGGTTACCAACAAAGCAATTTTTGAGGGTGAGGGTTAAGTCTCCCCACTCAATCAACAGTAAGTGTTTCTAGTAAAGGATTTGGAAGACCACCTATAAATAGAAGAGATAGAGGAAGAGGTAGAGCAATGAGAAGTGTATTCGCTTCTACTTGCAACAAATGTTGTAGAATCCATTCTGGAGAATGCTGGGGACCTAGAATGATTGTGTGCTATTATTACAGTCGACCAGGACATATAATCAGAGATTACCCAGTAAGAAAGAATGTTGAGGGACCCCAGATGATGGGATAAAGTAGTACAGGTGAGAATACTCTTCATATTGGTAGAGGAAAAGGACGAGGAAGAGGGAGTGAAGCTGGTACTTCCACACCAACAGGAACAATTGGGCAAGCACAAGGTTAAGCTAGGGTGTATGCCATCACAAGGCAAGAAGCTCTAGCTGCATCGGACGTGGTTACCGGCACATTTACGATCCTCGATCATGAAGTATTTATTTCAATAGATCCTGGTTCCACATATTCATTTATAGCCTATGAGTTTACATTGAAAGTACATAGCACCATTGAAGTATTAGGATATAACATGTGTATGTCCATGACTGCTGAGGGCACAGTGATTGTTAATATGGTGGTTAAAGCATGTCCTATAGAAATAGAGAGTAGGATTTTGCATGTTGACTTGGTGGTAATTAATTTAGAGGAATTTGATGTTATTCTGGGAATGAATTGGTTATCAAAGCATCATGCGGTGGTAAACTGTTATACTAAGGAAGTAACTATTGAAACTTCAGGACAAGAAAAGATAGTGTTAGTGGGAAAGAGGAAGACTATTCCTTCTTGTTTGATTTCTACTACTATGGCTTTTCAACTGATTAGAGATGGATGTGATGCATACTTGGCCAATATTATTGACACGTTAAAGGTTAGTCCGGGAGTGATGGATGTACCTATTGTAAGTGAGTTTTTTGATGTATTTTTAGATGAGTTACCGGAATTGCCACCACATCAAGAAGTGGATTTTGAAGTGGAGACTGTACCGAGAATAGCTCCAATATCTATTGCACCCTATCGAATAAAACCATTAGAGTTGAAGGAATTGAAGAAATAATTAGAAGAACTGTTAGAAAAAGGGTTCATCAGACCAAACATTTTCCCGTAGGGAGCCCAGTGTTATTTGTGAAGAAGAAAGACGGAAGTATGAGATTATGCATTGATTACAGAAAATTGAATAAAATTATAGTGAAGAATAAATATCCCTTGCCCAGAATAGATGATTTACTTAATCAACTTAAGGATGCTTTAATATTTTTAAATATTGATTTGAGATCCAGCTATTGGCAACTACGGGTAGCGGAATCCTCCATTCCTAAGACTGCATTCAGAACGAGATATGGTCATTTTGAATTTCTTGTAATGCCTTTTAGGTTGACCAATACACCAGCAGCTTTCATGTCTTTAATGAATAAGACGTTCCAACCATACTTAGATCAGTTTGTTATTATATTCATTGATGATATATTGATCTATTCTTCAAGTCAGGAAGAACATGAAAAGCACCTTCGAGTAGCTTTACAGATTTTGCGGGAGAAATAGTTGTATGCCAAGTTCAGTAAATGTGAGTTTTGGATGGAAGAAATAGCATTTCTTGGACATATTGTGTCCAAGGAAGGAGTTAAGCCCCGATCCGTCGAAGATTAAAGTAATTAAAAAGTGAAAATCACCTATACATGTGACATAAATTTAGAGTTTCTTAGGATTAGCTAGGTATTACCGAAAATTTATGAAAGATTTCTCCACAGTTGTTAGACATTTGACTGCTTTATTGAAGAAGAATACTCCTTTTCAATGGAACGAGAAATGCCAAAGTAGTTTTGAGAGGTTGAAAGAGGCCCTTATTACTACCCCTGTACTTGCTTTACCGACTGGAAGTGGTGATTATATAGTGTATACTGATGCTTCAAGACAAGGTTTAGGGTGTATACTTATGCAAACGGGGAGGGTGATCGCCTATGCATCTAGACAATTGAGACCACACGAGATGAACTACCTGACACATGATCTAGAATTAGCTGTAATTGTACATGCATTAAAGATTTGGTGATATTATCTCTACAGGGAGACATTTATCATCTTTACTGACTACAAAAGTCTGAAGTACATTTCAACTCAGAAAGAATTAAACTTGAGGCAACGAAGATGGATAGAGCTTTTGAAAGATTATGATTGTACAATTGAGTATCATCCAGGAAAAGCCAACGTGGTAGCGGATGCGTTGAGCTGAAAAATAGTGAAATGCTCTAAATGTGGTAGCGGATGCGTTGAGCCGAAAAACAGTGGAATGCTCTACTGCAATAGTTTGTTATGACATGGGCAATCTAGTGGCTTTAAGGAAAATGAATGTTATACTTAATATTGAGAGAGATCATTTATTGGCTAATTTTCAAGTTAGACCATCATTGAGAGATCAAATCTAAAGTGTTCAAATGGAAGACTTGTATTTGAAGAAGATGAGAGAAAAAGTTAAAGCCGAAATTAATTCTCAATTTGTAATCACAGAAGATGGTGTGTTAGTGATGGAAGGTCTTATGTGTGTACCGGATACTGGAGACTTAAGAAAGTAAATTATGGATAAGGCTCATTCTGCTCCATATGCAATGCATCTAAGTAGTATGAAGATATACCAAAACTTGAAGCCTTACTACTGGTGGCCAATAATGAGGAAGGATGTAGCGAAATTCATTGCAAGATGTTTGACTTGTCAGCAAGTCAAAGTTGAACATCAATCACCTGTGGGAAAATTACAACCGTTGAAGATTCCTGAATAGAAGTGGGAAAAGGTTACAATGGACTTTGTTGTGGGGTTGCCTAGAACTTTTAGAAGACACGATGCGACGTGGGTCATAGTTAATAGATTGACTAAATCGGCCCATTTCTTACCGATTCACTAGATAAATTGGCTTCCTTGTACATTTCTGAAATTGTAAGACTGCATGGAGTTCCTTATTCGATTGTATCTGACAGAGATCCTAGATTTACTTCACATTTTTGGGAAAGTTTGCAACAAGCTTTAGGAACGAAGCTGCATTTTAGTACGACCTTTCATCCACAGACAGACAGACAATTAGAGAGGAAAATACAGACACTAGAGGATATGATAGGAGCTTGTATACTTGAGTTCAAAGGTAACTGAGATGACTATCTACCATTGATCAAGTTTGTATACAACTATGGTTATCATTCCAGTATCGAAATGGCTTCTTATGAGGCTCTATATGGAAGGAAGTATCGAAGTCCAATATGTTAGGATATTGAAGGACTAAGACAACTTAAAGGCCTGGAATTGATTCAAGAAATGGTTGACAAAATCCAAGTTGTAAAGAAAAGTCTTAAAGCTTCACAAGATCGACAAAATAGTTATGTGGACCAACACCGAAGAGAAATAGAATACCAAGTAGGAGAAAAGGTCTTTTTAAAGGTGTCGCCATGGAAAGGTATTTTGAGATTCGGCTGACAAGAAAAATTGAGTCTGAGATACATTGGACCTTATGAAATTACAGAAAGAATCGGACCACTAGCTTACAGGTTGGCTCTACCGCAAGAGTCTATTCATAATGTATTTCATATGTACATGCTACGAAGATACCGGTAAGATCCTAGTCATGTTGTGCAAGAGCTAGAGATAGAAGTTTCTGAAATACTGACTTATGTAGAAGAACTAGTGAAAATTTTGGATCGGAAGGTGAAGCAATTGCGAAACAAGGAGATACTGATAGTTAAAGTAAAATGGAGTCATCATTCTCCTAGAGAAGAAATGTGGAGAGTTGAGGAACAAATGAGACTCAAGTATCCATATTTATTTCCTACAAATGGAGATGGTAAGTATAAATTTCGAGTACAAAATTTTTATAAGGAGGGGAGAATTGTAACACCCATGATTAGGAGCACTGTTTATGCATAGTAATGTCTTGACATGTGCTTATAAGTTGCATATATGTGGGGTATATGCATTTTAGTAGAGAGGGGTGTAATTGGAAGATAAGTTTAGGCCTTTTTGTCAAATTAGAAAGTCGTGGACCTTTGAGATAATTATCCTAATCTATTAAGGGTGTGTAGAGAGGATTGTGATATTTGTATGTATAGATATTAATATTATATTGGTTGTTAAGAGATAATTGTTGATTATTATTATTATTATTATTATTATTACTATTATTATTATTATTTAGATATTAGTGTAGTATGTAATTATTAGGAAGAATTTGGGAAAGGGACAATTGGCAATTTTTAATTGGTTGGGTGTAGTTGTGTATATGTGTGTATGTGAGAGTGAAGAAAGTGTAGAGAATTTAGGGAAGAAGAAGAAGAGAGGTTTTGGGAGAATTTTTTGTGGGATTTTGATCTTGCTCTAGCTAGTAATCTTATGTCTTAGGAAGATTTGGAAGGTCTCATATGCATTGAAGTCCCATTTGGTAAGATTTAATTGTGTTTTTATTGGTTGTAGTTGAGTTGATTTTGATTGTGAAATTTGGGTTCTGAAATACTCTATTTTTCAGTCCCATTATTTTTATCATATCTAGAGTTGTAGACCTCTGATTTAAGCATGGTTTAATGTTCTGGAAACCTCAAAGTGTCTTCTACAATTTTTATGTTTTAAGGAAAACTAAATTCTACTGTTTAGGATGACTGACACAACCATATATTTTCTTGCTCAACCAGCCAACTTTGTTTCTTATTTTACCCAATTTTACTTAAAAATCCATAATTAATTTCACACACATCCAAATTGAGTAATTCTAGTTAAAATTTGAAGTAGACTCATATGTCTAACTTTAGTAATTTTTTTATAATTTTTGAATATGTGTGTGAATTATTTGGATATTTTAAACCTAGAGTATGGAATGACACTTAGTTGCATTTAGTTGAGTTTAAGTGCTAGAGATGTGTTGGTGATGTGATTTTAATATATGAATGTTGTGTAGGCCTTAATAAGGATAAAAGTAGTACAAATCAATAGGAGAGCTTCTATTTTGAAGGAGTGGAAGTACTTATGTAAGTAATTATTAATATAATTATATATATGTTAATTCTCTTGAATACGTGTTATGAATGAATTGGCTTTAAATTATGATGTAGTATGAAATGAAAATGTAGAATTGTGATTGAATGTGGTGTAAAATATGATATGAGTATTGAATGTGAATTGTGCATATTATGTGAAAAAGATGAAATGTGAATTGTGCATGTCTATATAGCATGATTGAATGATGATGAGAATTGGTAAGGAATATATGAGATAGTGTGACTGAGCTGGGCAGATAGTCCCACTGATTGTGAAATCTGGAACTGAGCCAGGCGGATAGTTCCAGTAGTGATCACATGAGAAAAATTTGAATTATGAAATGGATAAGTTGAGCCGGGTGTATAGCTATCCAATAAATGAAATGTGAGAAAGTGAAGATGTGAGAACTGGAACTGAGCTGGGTGGATAGTCCTAATATGTGACCACTTGTGGAAAATACGCATGTGAGGTGGTTCCGGCCGGAAACCAATTTATGTGGTGTTTATGAATGGTATATAATTGGTTTATGAATGGTTTATAATTGATAGATAAATGGTATATGATTGATTTATAAATGGTATATGATTGGTTTATGAATGGTATATGTTTGGTATAAGTGTAGATGTTTTAAAAAAAGAAATGCTTGTTATGTTATATGATTAATTAGTTCTTGAGAAGTAATATATGTATGATTATACTAGTAATTACTTATTGAGTCGCAAGCTCACCCCCTTTGCAACTATTTTTTAGGAAATAGTTAGTTCGAGTTGAAGCTTGCTTTATTTGTGACTTCCAGAGGCTTGAGGTGTGCTTGGTGATATTAACTTCCATTTTCATTAGCATGCACTTCATACATTTGTATTGCCATTTTGAATGTCAAGCTCTTTGTAAGGATATATTGAAAATACATTTTGAATGTATAAATGAGTGTGAGGTTATAAAGTTTGTGATTATGGCTTATTATAAGCAAGCACTTGTTAATGTATTTTGAACATGGTTGAATATATATATATATATCATTTTAGTTGTTTTTCTTCTTCAAAATGTGTGAAAAAATAATGTTTTAGAAGCTTATATGTATGGGATAAGTGTTGGGATTGATTTAAGGTGAAGTAAGCAAGTTTTAGGGAGGTTGCCACCAGTCACTGACGAGCGCCAGTCCCTCATGGCTGGAAGTTCCTACTGGCGATCTCCAGTGGGTGGCGAGCACCAGTCTCTGCGCACTTGTATCTCCGTATTTTGACCATAACTCGAGCTACAAAACTCCAAATGAGATGTGGTTTGAAG
The DNA here is from genome assembly GCA_949673435.1 of Macaranga tanarius. NCBI lineage: Eukaryota > Viridiplantae > Streptophyta > Magnoliopsida > Malpighiales > Euphorbiaceae > Macaranga > Macaranga tanarius. The sequence goes on from CATIWO010193678.1 coordinate 10,168, forward strand.
TTATAGAAACTTTAAAGAGTCCTTTACAACTTTGATGTTTTAAAAATTGCAAAATTCCGCTATTATACTGGTAAACAATGGCCGGAAATTTTATTGCTCACATTAAATTGTAATTTACCATGCATGACCTTTAAGTGTTCAAAATCTCATAACTAATTATGTACATTTCTAAATTGTGTGATTCAAGTTATAAATGAAACTAGACTTATAAATAAAGAGTTTTTAATGGTTTGCAAACGAATTTTTCAACTTGGCTTTTATATATGGTTATAAAAGTTTATACTCCATTGGTTTTAAGTCACATTTGTATAAGTATATATTTTGTGGTTGAATTTAATGTTGTTGTGCATTGCATACTTATGTGGTTTGTGTGATGAGTGTAAAGGTGCATGGCATGTGATTATGTTCTTGAAAGAATTTTATTTTCTTTCTAATTATAACACGTATTGTGATGAATTTGAGGCCACGTATTGCGGGTCTCACACTTATTGAATTCAAATTTTGATGCCTATTTTTCTGGCATTCTCGTAAAGCAACAGATTAATAGAAGATTAATTTCTAACATTTGTACACGGATCAACATATCTCAATTTATAAACAGGCTTCTGCTACGTCAGTTAGTATCAAAGCGGTCATGCTGCCCAAGATACAATAATATATTGATAATGTTTATGAGCGTGAGATGGAACAGTGGGTTCGTGAGATGATTGATAGTCGGTTTGAGCAAATGATGGAACAATTGACAGAGAGGGTAAATGCAATTATGGGCAATCAGAATAGAGTCAATCCAGTTCAGCACTATAACAACCATCAAGAAAATTCAGATGGGGATGTTAGTGACAAGGAAGAGGAGGAAGAATATTATGAGGAGCCTTTATTCATTGATACTGATGATGGTGAGGAGAAAGATGCGGTTATTAGAGATGAACCACTATTTGATGAAGGAAATGAGGACGATAAGGAATGCAATGAATGGCTACCTTAATTGAGGGGCGTTCTTATGTGACTCCTGATGATGAATGGCTACACAATAACATCTTTTTCTGACTACCAAAATACTAGTAGTTATGAAATTTTTATCTCAATTGAAGCTGTTTAGGCATTAGGTCTCGAGATGAAATAACATCCTAAATATGAGAATAATATGCTAGAGTCAAGCGAGCATGTTGAATATATTGATTTTATTGGCATTGATGAAATTCTTTATGCTTGTATTCCTTTAAATTTTGTTTTGAAGGAATTACAAGTTGATGATAAATTTATGATGTTCATTACATTTACGAGCAAATTTCTTTTTTCAATATTTGGACAAAATTTGAGGGTAAATTTTCTCTACTTTGAGGGGAATGACGCGGTATATCAAGTTTTGGAGTTATTAGAATGAATTTGCAGAATAATGGATAGGAAACATAATAATAATAATAATAATAATAATAATAATAATAATAATTATTATTATTATTATTATTATTATTATTATTATT
>CATIWO010193701.1:0-21483 GCA_949673435.1 Macaranga tanarius
ATCTTCTTCAAGTATGCATCATCCACTTGAGCTTCCCTAATTTGATCCACCCATGACAACTTTACTTGTAAAGTAGCCAAAAGATGATCTTCCCCAACATCCAGATTAATATTCAATGCTCGCAATGCCATAAGATTCTCCCTTTCGTAGCAAATGGTTCCCGCCGAAATCTCCCTTGTTTTGCGACTCAAAGCATCAGCCACTATATTTGCCTTTCCTGGATGATATTCAATGGTGCAATCATAGTCCTTCAATAACTCCATCCACCTTCGTTGTCTCAAGTTCAACTCTTTCTATGTGGATATGTACTATAAACTTTTATGGTCAGTAAAGATGGAAAATGTCTCTCCGTATAAATAATGCCGCCAAATCTTTAATGCATGTACAATGGCCACTAATTCCAAGTCATGGGTAGGATAGTTGACTTTATGAGTTCGCAATTGCCTTGAAGCATAGGCAATCACCTTTCCATTTTGCATTAGAACACACCCTAATCCTTGTCTTGAAGCATCAGTGTATACAACAAATCCTCCCTCTCTAGTTGGTAATACTAGTACTGGAGTAGTAGTCAGAGCTTCCTTTAACTTCTCAAAGCTTCTTTGACACTTATCATTCCACGGAAATTGCACATCTTTCTTCAATAAATTCATCATTGGCCTTGCAACAATAGAAAAATCTTGTACAAATCTACGGTAATATCTAGCCAAACCCAAAAAACTTCGAATCTTTTTCACACTTCTCGGTACTTCCCATTCCATAATTGCTTTAATCTTTGAGGGGTCGGGTTTCACTCCTTCTTTTGAAACAATATGCCCGAGAAAAGAAATTTCTTCCATCCAAAACTCACATTTGCTGAATTTAGCATATATCTATAAAGCTATTCGAAGATGTTGTTCATGCACTTCCTTACTCGAGGAATAGATGAGAATGTCATCGATGAAGACAATCACAAACTGATCTAGATACTGTTGAAATGTCTTGTTCATCAATGACATGAATGCTGCCGGTGCATTTTTCAAACCAAAAGGCATCACGAAGAACTCGTAATGCCCGTATCTAGTTCTGAATGCTATCTTTGGAATAGAAAAATCAGCCACCCGTAGTTGCCAATAGCCTGATCTCAAATCTATCTTTGAAAACACTGTAGCATCTTTCGACTGATCAAGCGAATCATTAATCCTCGGCAATGGATACTTGTTCTTTATCGTAATTCTGTTCAATTATCGGTAGTTAATACATAATCACATACAACCATCCTTCTTCTTTTAAAATAAAACTGGAGCTCCCCAAGGTGATATGCTTGTTCTGATGAACCCTTTCTCTAATAACTCTTCTAGTTATTTTTTTAACTCTTTTAACTCAGTAGGTGCCATTCTATAAGGAGAAATCGATATTGATGCCATTCCTGGAGCAGTTTCTATCTCAAAGTCGACTTCTCGATATGGAGGTAGTCTTGGTAATTCATTTAAAAACACATCAGAAAAATCTCCAACCACCGACACATCTCTCACCCCAGGACTACCTTTGGTTGTATCAACAACATTGGCCAACTAAGCCTCACATCCCTCTCTAAATAAGTGGAATGCTGTCATTGTAGAAATTAAATAAGTAGGCACCATATTTCTCTCTCCTACTAAAATTATCTTTTTCTTCCCCACAACATCTATAACTACCTCCTTCGTATAGCAATCCAAAATGGCATAGTTTTTAGCTGACCAATCCATACCTAAAATAACATCAAACTCATCTAATTTAATCACTATCAAATCAGCATTTAAAATCTCACCACTTACTAGTATAGGGCAAGCTCTCATAACTGAATTAACTACCATAATACCCCCAGCAGACATAGAAATGTATAAACTATGTTCTAATGGTTCAACTTTACCATTCACTCTCAATGCAAACTCATATGACACAAATGAGCAAGTAGATCCTGGGTCTATTAATACAAAAGCATCATGGTCAAAGATAGGAAAAATACTAGTGGCCATATCTAAAGTAGCAGGAGCTTCCTGCCTAGTGATGGCATAGACCCTTGCTTGGCTTTGAGATGGACTAGTAGATCCTACTTGACCCGAAGTGCTAGCTCCACTTCCTCTACCACGTCGGCCTCTTCCTCGACCAACTATAGGTGCATTCTCTCCCGCACTGCTTTGTACCATCATTTGAGATCCTTCTCCACTTCTCCTTTCTAGACAATTTCTGATAAAGTGGCCCAGTTCACCACAATGATAGCATAAACCCGGTCTTGTATTCCAGCATTCACCCGAGTGATATTTTCCACATATGTTGCACATGGGAGTTGATGAGCCACTCATCATTCTTCTTTGCCCTCTCCGGTTATCGAACCTCCTAAATCTATAGCCAAATGATCCTCTCCTAGACTGGTTAGATCGACTCATGCCCCTTCCTCTAAAGTTACATCTTTAAAAACTCGAGCCTCAGAAAGATGAACTTGCACCAGTTCGAGTCGGAGCAGAGAATGAGCCAATAGTTTTCTTCTTTTTGGCCTCTACTTTCTTCCTGTCTATAATCATTTCCTCAGCTCTCAATGTCGTCTCCAACACCTCTCTGTAGGTCAGAGGCTTTATGGCCATCTTCTCCTGAATCTCAAGATTCAATCCCCTTTCAAACTTATTTCTCTTTAATTCATCAGTGGCTACTTCATCTGGTGCAGACTTAGATAGTCTTACAAATTGTACCTTATATTCGGCAACGGATAAATAATTCTATTTCAACTCAAGAAATGCAATCTTCTACCTATCTCGGTATACTACCGGCATATATTTCTCTGTAAACTCTCTCAAAAATTCCTCCTAAGTCAGCGTCATAGGCACATTTTTGCTTTCCGGCACCGTCTCCCACCAATCAAGATCATCTTACTTAAATAGGGAATCATTATAGCTCAACTTCTTCTCAGTGGTGCACTCAAATCTATCAAAGATCCTTTCAGTGCTCCTTAACCATTCTTCAGCTATGGTAGGGTCAGTAGTACCCGTAAAGACTTTTGCACCCTGCTTTCTAATCTTCTCATAGGTCTTATCTACCACATTCCCTACTGGTGTTGGTGGTTGACCCATATTACTCATCATTTGAACAAACTCCTACGTAAAAGGATATGTAACAGGTGGAGGAACTTGTGGTTGAGCTTGTTCAGGTCCAAGAACAGACTCAGATGACTCTTCAGGATCAACTTGAGGTGCTTGATATTCATCCATCCTGAGATATGCAACACACATCAACTATATACTTTGTAAGAACCCATGCATGAGATGTCATGAATGCAGTATCCCGAGGAAACCTAATCCCCGCTCTGATACCACTTAATGTAGCACCCTCCAGGTACCACATACACGTATCCAGATTAATAAAATAAAACATGAATAATAAAATTTTTCTTAAATGAAAAGATACTTTATATATATTAAAGTATTAGTTTACACAATGTACATATAATTTACGTATGTATTTAAAAATAAACATGAACTTAATACAAAAATCCCAAAATGCTAATGCTCATGTGGATGGATAGAAATGTTGTCATTAAGCATGTGGTTGTCCCACTTAAGCTTTCAACTATACCAATCTTTAAGCTTTGTCTAAAATAAGTACTTTAAGCTAGGCTAATTAACCTGAAAAACTACAATAGCAAAGGAATGAGCTTGCGACTCAATAAGTAATTATTAATACAACTATACATATAGTTCTTCTCAAGAACTAATTATGAAAAACATATAGAATACATTGCAACATATCAAAATATAAGAATTTAACATTTAGGCTGCGCATGGGAGTCCAAATGAAAAAGGTGTAAGTGAGCACTAACATGTTAAGCTCAATTATATAATCTTAAAAATAGATTCTACCTAATCTTAAAACATAAAACTTATAGAGGACTCTTTAAAATTTCTGTAGCATTAAACCACGCCTCATTTGGAGGTCTACAGCTCAAGTTATTGTTAAAATATGAAGACATCAATGCGCAAAAGGAAGGCTTACTCGTGCCAAGTCGGCACCTCGAGTCACAAATATGACTCGGCACGAGTCATGCCTAGTCGGCACGGGCGCACAGAAGGCTCACCTGACTCAACCCTTTAGACCACGCTATACTCTTTCAACCATAACTCCCTCTATCGAACTCAGATTCGAGTGAATCAAGAAGTTACAGAAAGCTAATTCAGAGCACTACTGTATAAATTAACAAAAATACCCTTAAAATGACTAGTAATGTCAAAGCACATAAATATAACTCAATTCAAGTCACAATAAGAGTTCTAAGCATTTAAACATCATTGTTGGTATCTCATATACACCAATTCACACTACTTAATAATTCACATTGCTCAAATCATCAATTTTACATTAAAGCCACATTCAACAACATATTATACATCCATAATATGAAAATGCATGATTATGCTTGTTAGTTCTCCTCACACATTCACACATGTTATGCACAAACTCACTTTTGCTTGTCTTTTCTTTCTTTTTCTTTTTCATATATTTATGGCCATTTCTGAGACTTTCTACCCCTTTCAATCTCAGATCTCATACATATGCGCATCTATATAATTATCACATGAATGGCTACATCTGAGACTCTCTAGCCTTTTCAATCTCAGATCGTGGAGCTCAAACTCCTTACATACATATTCCTCACATTATGCCATATGCATATATAATCAATCATTTCTCAACAACACATTATGCATGCATTTTCATCAAACTCACAACAATATTTGTATCACCTTACTATCACAAGTAGCTTGCACACAAGGTGCCACTATTCATCACACATGCTCAATCAATTTTATTAATGGTCTCATAACCAAAATATTTATACATATATTCATAATTCCTTCTCACATAATTATAAACATACATTCATCAATCTTTCCACCTCGAAGGCACATATATATCAACATAATCAAATAACTATAGTTATATGAGAGTAAATATATGTAAGCATTGGATTAACAATTACTTACCAAAAGCTTCAACTCCTTCTCAAGCAAAACCCTCCTATAGAGCAGGGCCTTTTTCTCCTCTTCCAACCCCTATACATCATCATATACCAATACCAACAATTAACCACAGCAAATCATCCTAAATTCACAAAAAGGCAATAAAATGCTCCTAACTCAATTTGATCTCAAAACACCCACACTAGTCCAAAAACTCCCAAATTACTACTAAAGCTAGGGTTATATGTTTATAGCAAATTCCAATTAGAATCACTTAATTTGGTTGTGAGTGGAATTAATTATGGATTTTAGAATCCATTTGGCCAAAACATAACAAAATAGAGCATTTCTATAAGCTCTAAAATGTCTGGCAAAATATGACAAGCTTAATAGCAAAATTAAAGCTCAAAACATAATAAATATTGAGGACTCTCTAAGGTTTCCAGAACATTAAACCATGCTCAAATTAGAGTTGTAAAACTCAAGATATGGTAAGAAAAAAATGATTACAAAATAGGGGAAATGCCTACCCGAAATTACAACCAAGAAATTTAACTCAAATCAACATAAATACAATTTAAAGCTCACCAAAATGACTTCAATGGCTGTAAAGCCTCCTAATGCTTCCCAATTTCTTAGCCAAATCAACTCTCTCTCTCTCTCTCTCTCTCTCTCTCTCTCTAAATCCTTAGTTCTTTTGGAAGTAAAAGGTGCAACTCTTTACATATTTTTTTTAAAGAACATACCCATATGAATATACATGGTCACGATGGAAGAGAAGAAGATAAAGCCAAAGATTGTGATATTTATTTACCAAATATCCACTTTGGTCTTTAATGAATCACTCTTCTTCCCAACTAGCCCCTAAACTCATAATTGCTTCAATCAAGTCTTACAATCTAGTCCTCTCTTCCTTTTCTACCCCATCTCAAACTTAAATATACTCCACTATCTAATATATATACTAAAAGCAATAACTATGTCATAATGACATAAGCAAAAAGGACGGGTGTTACATTTCCTCCCCCCTTAAAAGAATTTCACCCTCAAAATTAAACTACTTACCATCTTCCAAAAAAATTGAGGGTATTTCTATTTCATCTGTTCTTCCACTTTCCATATGGCTTATTTCAGAGAATGGTGACTCCACTTTACTTTCACTATCGGAATCTCTTTATTTCTCAATTGTTTCACCTTCCGATCAAGTATCTCAATTGGTTCTTCCACATAAGTCAGTTTCTCAGAGATTTCAATTCCTAGTTCTCGAATAATATGAATTAGGTCTGATCAGTATCGCTGATGAGTGTGAAAAACACATGTTTTAAGAACTTTATTTTATTGCATCTTAGGCTTAATAGTTGCATTGTTAGTTAGTTTTTAGTTAATTTAGTTTATTTTATTGTTTTGTATTAATTGGTAGGATTTAGTTGTTTTTAGATAATTTCTATAGTATTTTGTTTTGTAGGATGCATTAGGATGAAGATTAGATCAATCCTTGAAGTTTGGATAGGCTAAAGGCTCAAGATAAAGATTTATCTACATTGGGGATGAGCATGGTCGTGCTTAATTATTGCATAGTCGTGCCTGAGAGTGATTTTGGCCATGATATAGGTGGCACGGCCATGCCAAAATCACGCACGGCCGTGCCACTCACAGAGCTCAGCAAAAGTTTATTTCTTGCGGAGCCATGCCATTTTCTTGTGCACCCATGCCTGACTTATGTGACAGCCCACGAAATGATAATTTTCAGTTGAAGATTGGATAGATAGGGACTTATCTCTTATCTTTTGATTAAATAGAGTTTGAGAGGGGTTAGATTACCTTTCTTATTATGTCTTTAGGCCTATAAATAGGACCATTTCATGTTCATTTAAGGGTTGTTCTTATTTTTGGATTCTACTCTAGTTTATGTTTTTATTCTAGTTTCTATTTTCATAATACATTTTCCTTTATTTAGTTCATAGTATAAGTCATACTTGGCTTGAAGTTAGAAGAGTAAGGCTTCTTGACATCATTGAAAATGGGTTTTTCTTGTATCACTCTCTTTTAATTATTTAATTATGTTCAGATTTATTTTCATTTCTTGTTTGTTTTCTTTTCTCTTTAACATGAGTAGCTAGATCTTTTCTAGGGTTCCTATTCTAAATTGACCATGTGCCTATTATGATTATATTAGGTTGCTAGATTTAATTCATTGGTTATTGTTGAACTCAATGTCATTTTAGGACTGATCAACCTAGAATTGAATCAACACTATGGGCTTAATCGAGAGATAGGTTCTGTAGGAAATGGCAATGACCTGTTAATTACTTATCTAGTTGAGAAACATTTAAGTGGATTAATATTAGTTAAAGGTTGTAATTAAAATTGGAATTAAAAGGCATTAGGTTGGTGAGAGCCGGTTAACTTAATGTTGATTAATCTTCAATTAATTATAGGTTTATTTGAGAGAAAAATCTATAGTTTCTAAGATCCCTTAAAAATGAATTAAAACTAGTGCAGACCTAGTTGTGTAATCAATCATTTGAAATGGTCAACTTAGAATAAGGAACCCTAGCCTTTAAAATTTGCAGCCTTTAAAATTTGAATTGAATTTGTGTTTTATTTTTCTTAATTTAGTTTCATTTCCTTGAAATTATAAATTCTATTTCGTTGTCTAAACAATCAAATATTGTAAGTATTACAGTATTCAACTTCAAATCTCTGTGGGACGATATCTTTATTTACTACTTGATACGATTCTGTAAGCTTATGGATTAGTACACATCAATCACCATAGCATCGATGCATGGAATACATCGTGAATAGATGATAATTCCCTTGGAAGGGCCAATCTATATGCTAGTGGTCCAATCCTCTCAAAGATTTCATATGGTCCCACATACCTCGGACTTAATTTTCTGTGCTTGCCAAACCGCAAGATTCCCTTCTATGGTGACACTTTCAAAAAAACCTTCTCTCCAACATTATACTCTATTTTCCGGCAATGTCTATCTATATAACTCTTTTGGCGATCTTTGGCCAGCTTTAAGCATTTCTTGACCACTTGAACTTTTTCCACTGCTTCTTGTATCAAGTATGGTCCTTTAATTTGTCTTAAGCCTTCAACATCCTAATAAATTGGACTTTGGCATTTCCTTCCATAGAGAGCTTCATATAGTGCCATTCCGATGCTAGAGTGAAAACTATTGTTGTAGGCAAATTCCAGCAATGGCAAGTGATCATCCCAGTTTCCATTGAATTCCAGTGTACAAGCCCTCATCATATCTTCCAAAGTCTGAATTGTTCTCTCTGATTGTCCATCCATTTGTGGATGAAAAGCAGTACTAAAGTGTAATTTAGTACCCAATGCTCCTTGTAAACTTTCCAAAAAGTGTGATGTGAATTGTGGATCTCTATCGGATACAATTGACATTGGAACCCCATGCAATCTTACAACCTCAGAAACATACATAAATGATAACTTGTCCAAAGAATCCATCTATTATATTAGCAAAAAGTGTGCAGATTTAGTGAGTCTATTAACTATTACCCAGACTGTGTTATGTCTCCGAAAAGTTCTAGGTAATCTAATCGTAAAATCCATTATTATTTTCTCCTATTTCCATTCCCGTATCTTTAATGATTGTAATTTCCCCGTAGGTTCTTAATGCTTAGCTTTTACTTATTGACACATCAAGCATTTAGCTACAAACTCCGCCACATCTTTCTTCATTGTTGGCCACCAATAAAAAGATTTCAAATCCTGGTACATTTTAGTGCTTCCGGGATCATCACATAAGGAGCAGTATGTGCTTCAGTCAAAATTTGTCTTCTCAATTCTCCTTCTTTTGAAATACATACTCGGTTGCCGATCACTAACATGCCATCCTTTCTAATTGTAAACTGTGTATTAGCCCCCATTCCCACATTTTCTCTCATTCTTTTCAAATAGGCATCTTCCATTTGAGCTTCTCGAATTTGATCCACCAATTTTGGTCGAATTTGCAATACCGCTAACAAGTGATCTTCTTCTACATCAAGATTAAGATTCATTGCTCTCAATGCCTCCAAATCTTCAATGCATGTACAATGGCGGCGAGTTCCAAATCATGAGTAGGGTAATTAGATTCATGAGTTCGCAACTGTATTAAAGCATATGCGATCACCTTCCCATTTTGCATAAGAACACACCCTAAACCTTATCCCAGAGCATTGGTGTACATAACAAATCCTCCGTGTCCAGTGGGCAATGCAAGTGCTGGAGTGGTATACGAGCTTCTTTCAACTTTTCAAAGCTTCTTTGACATGTCTCAGTCCACCAAAATTGCACATTCTTCTTTAATAATTTCATCAATGGCCTTGCAATAATATAAAAATCTTAAACAAATCTTCTATAATATCCAGCCAAACCCAGAAAACTTCAAATTTCAGTCACATTTCTAGGTGCCTCCCACTCCATAATTGCTTTAATCTTTGATAGATTTGGCTTTACTCCTTCTCTCGATACAATATGCCCAAGAAAAGCAATTTCTTCCATCCAAAACTCATATTTGCTGAATTTGGCATATAATTATTGCTCTCACAATATCTGCAAAGCTGTTCGGAGATGTTGTATATGCCCTTCTTTACTTGAAAAATAAATAAGAATGTTATCGATGAAGATAATCACAAACTGATCTAGATACTGCTGAAACATCTTGTTCATTAACGACATGAATGCTGCAGGTGCATTTGTCAAATCAAAAGGCATAACTAAAAACTCATAATGCCTGTATCTAGTCATGAATGTTGTCTTAGAAATAGAAGAGTTGGCCACCCATAGTTGCCAATAGCCCGATCTCAAATCTATCTTTAAAAACACTATAGCATCTTTTAACTGATCAAGCAAATCATCAATCCTCGGCAATGGAAACTTGTTTTTTTATCATAATTCTGTTCAACTGTCGGTAGTCAATACATAATCGCATACTACCATCCTTCTTCTTCACAAATAAAACTGGAGCTCCCCAAGGTGATATGCTTGGTCTGATGAAACCTTTCTCTAACAACTATTCTAGTTGCTTTTTCAACTCTTTTAACTCAGTATGTGCCATTCTATAAGGAGCAATCGATATCGGTGCCATTCCCGGAACAGTTTCTATCTCAAAGTTAACTTCTCGATATGGAGGTAATCCCGGTAATTCATCTAAAAACACATCAGGAAAATCTCCAACCACCGACACATCTCTCACCCCAAGACTACCTTTGGTTGTATCAATAACATTGGCCAAATAAGCCCTACATCCCTCTCTAATCAAGTGGAATGTTGTCACTGCAGAAATCAAACAAGGAGGCACCACCTTTCTCTCTCCTACTAAAATTATCTTTTTCTTCCCCATAACATCTATAACTACCTCCTTTGTATAGCAATCCAATATAGCATGGTTTTTAGCTAACCAATCGATACCCAAAATAACATCAAACTCATCTAATTTAATCACTATCAAATCAGCATTTAAAATCTCACCACCTACTAGTATAGGGAAAGCTCTCATAACTGAATTAACTACCACAATACCCCCAGCAGGCATAGAAATATATAGACTATGTTCTAATGGTTTAACTTTATCATTCACTCTCAAAACAAACTCATATGACATAAATGAGCAAGTAGATCCTGGGTCTATTAATACAAAAGTATCATGGTCAAAGATAGGAAAAATACCAGTGACCACGTCTAGAGTAGCAGGAGCTTCTTGCCTAGTGATGGCATAGACCCTTGCTTGGCCTTGAGATGGACCAGTAGCTCCTACTTGACTCAAAGTGCTAGCTCCACTTCCTCTGCCACCTCGGCCTCTTCCTCGACCAACTATAGGTGCATTCTCTCCGGCACTGCTTTGTACCATCATTTAAGATCCTTCTCCACTTCTCCTTTCTAGACAATTTTTGATAAAGTGGCCTGGTTGACCACAATGATAGCACACACCCGGTCTTGTATTCCAGCATTCACCTGAGTGATATTTTCCACATATGTTATATATGGGAGTTGATGAGCCAGTCATTGTTCTTCTTTGCCCTCTCCGGTTATTGAACCTCCCAAATCCAAGGCCACATGATCTTCTCCTAGATTGGTTAGATCGAATCATGCCCCTTCCTCTAAAGTTACCTCTTTAAAACCTCGAGCCTCGGAAAGATGAACTTCCACTAGTTCGAGTCGAAGCAAAGAATGAGCTAATAGTCTTCTTCTTTTTGGCCTCTACTTCATTTCTCTCTATAATCATTTCCTCAGCTCTCAACGCCATCTCAAACACCTCTCTATAGGTCGGAGGCTTTATGGCCATCTTCTCCCGAATCTCAAGATTCAATCCCCGTTCAAACTTATTTCTCTTTAATTCATCAGTAGTTACTTCCTCTGGTGCATACTTAGATAGTCTTATAAATTATACCTCGTATTCGATAATGGATAGATCATTTTGTTTCAACTCAAAAAACGTGATCTTCTTCCTATCTCGATATACTTCCGGCATATATTTCTCCGTAAGCTCTCTCAAAAATTCCTCCCAAGTCAGTGTCATAGGTACATTCTTACTTTCCGGCACCGTCTCCCACCAATCAAGAGCATCTTGCTCAAATATAGAAGTATTACAGCTCACCTTCTTCTCAGTGGTGCACTCAAATCTATCAAGGATCGTTTCAGTGCTCCTCAACCATTCTTCAGCTATGGCAAGGTCAGTAGTACCCGTAAAGACTTTACACCCTGCTTTCTAATCTTCTCATAGGTCTCATCTACCACATTCCCTACTAGTGCTGGAGGTTGACCTATATTTCTCATCATCTGAACAAACTCCTGCATAAAAGGATATGCAGCAGGTGGAGGAACTTGGGGTTGAGCTCTTTTAGGTCCAAGAACAGACTCAGATGACTCTTTAAGATCAACTCGAGGTGTTTGATGTTCATCCATCCTGAGATATGAAACACACATCAACTTAAATACTTTCTAAGAACTCATGCATGAGATGTCATGAATGCAATATTTTTAGTATCCCGAGGAAATCTAATCCCCGCTCTGAAACCACTTAATATAGCACCCTCCAGGTACCACATACACGTATTCAGATTAGTGAAATAAAACATGAATAATAAAAATTTTCTTAACTGAAAAGATACTTTATATATATTAAAGTATTAGTTTATACAATGTACATATAATTTACGTATGTATTTAAAAATAAATATGAACTTAATATAAAAATTCCAAAATGTTAATGCTCATGTGGATGGATGGAAATGTTGTCATTAAGCATGCGGTTGTCCCACCTGAGCTTTCAACTATACCAAGCTTTAAGCTTTGTCTAAAACAAGTACTTCAAGCTAGGCTAATTAATCTGAAAAACTACAATTGCAAAGGAATGAGCTTGCGACTCAATAAGTAATTATTAATAAAACCATACACATAGTTCTTCTCAAGAACTAATTAAGAAAAACATATAGAATACATTGCAACACATCAAAATACAAGAATTTAACATTTAGGCTGCGCATGGGAGTCCAAATGACAAAGGTGTAAGTGAGCACTAACATGTCAAGCTCAATTATAAAATCTTAAAAATAGATTCTACCTAATCTTAAAATATAGAACTTGTAGAAAACTCGTTAAAGTTTCTGTAGCATCAAACCACGCCACAGTTGGAGGTCTACAGCTCAAGTTATGGTCAAATATGAAGACATCAATACGCAGAAGGAAAGGTCACTCATGCTAAGTATGCACCTCGAGTCACAGGTATGACTCGGCACGAGTCATGCCAAGTCAGCACGGGTGCACAGAAGGATCACCTGACTTGACCCTTTAGACTATGCTGCACTCTTTTGGCTCTAATTCCTTTTGCCGAACTCGGATTCGAGTAATTCAAAAAGCTACGGAAAGCTAATTCAAAGGGCTAAAATTTTTATGCAAACACTTAGACTTATTTATATTGTATAAATTGATTAAAATACCCTTGAAATGACTAGTGATGTCAAAGCACATTAATATGACTTAATTCAAGTTACAACAAGAGTTCTAAGCATTTAAACATAATTGTTAGTGTCACATATACACCAATTCACACTACTTAACAATTCATATTTCTCAAATCGTCAATTTCACATTAAAGCCACATTCAACAACATATTATACATCCATAATACCAAAATGCATGATTATACTAGTTAGTTCTCCTCACACGTTCACACACGTTATGCACAAACTCACTTTTGCTTATCTTCTCTTTCTTTTTTTTTCATATATTCGTGGCCATTTCTGAGACTTTCTACCCATTTCAATCTCATATCTCATACATATATGCATCTATATAATTATCATATGAATAGCCTCGTCTAAGACTCTCTACCCCTTTCAATCTTAGATCGTGGAGCTCAAACTCCCCATACATATATTCCTCACATTATGCCATATGCATATATAATCAATCATTTCTTAACAATACATTATGCATGCATTTTCATCAAACTCACAACATTATTTTTATCACCTTACTATCATAAGTAGCTTGCACATAAGGTGCCAATATTCATCACACATGCTCAATCAACCAATTAATAGTCTCACAACCAAAATATTTATACATATATTCATAATTACTTCTCACATCAATATAAACATACATTCATCAATCTTGCCACCTCGATGGCACATATACATCAACATAATCAAATAACTATAGTTACATGAGAGTAAATATATGTAAGCATTGGATTAATAATTACTTACCAAAAGCTTCAATTCCTTCTCAAGCAAAACCCTCCTATAGAGCAGAGCGTCCTTCTCCTCTTCTAACCCCTATACATCATCACATACCAATACCAACAATTGACTATAGCAAATCATCCCAAATTCACAAAAAGGCAATAAAATGCTCCTAACTTAATTTGATTTCAAGACACCCACACTAGTCTAAAAACTCCTAAATTACTACCAAATCTAGGGTTATATGTTTGTAGAAAATTTCAATTGGAGTCACTCAATTTGGTTGTGTGTGGAATTAATTATGGATTTTATAATCCATTTGACCAAAACAGAACAAAACAAAGCATCTCTATGAGATCTGAAATATCCGGCCTCATATGACAAGTTTAATAGCAAAATTAAGCCAAGCTCGAAATAGAAGAAATATAGAGGACTCTCTGAGGTTTCCAAAACATTAAACCATGCTTAAATCAGAGTTGTAAAACTCAAGATATGGTAAGTACAAAATGACTAAAAAATAGGGAAAATTCCTACCCGAAATTACAACTAAGAAATTTAACTCAAATCAACACAAATACAAATTAAAACTTACCAAAATGACTTCAATGGCTGTAAAGCCTCCTAATGCTTCCTAATTTCTTAGCCAAATCAACTCTCTCTCTCTCTCTCTCTCTCTCTCTCTCTCTCTCTCTAAATCCCTAGTTCTTTTGGAAGCAAAAGGTGCAACTCTCTCTATATATATATTTTTAAAGAACATACCCACATGAATATGCTTGGCCGCGAAGGAAGAGAAGAAGATAAAGCTAAAGATTATGATATTTATTTACCAAATATCCACTTTGGTCTTTAATGAATTACTCTTCCTCCCAACTAGCCCCTAAACTCCTAATTATTTCAATCAAGTCTTCCAATCTAGTCCTCTCTACCTTTTCTACCCCATCTAAAACTTAAATATACTTTAGTATCTAATATATATACTAAAAGCAATAACTATGTCATAATGACATAAGCAAAAAGGGCGGATATTACATTTCTTCCCCCCTTAAAAGAATTTCACCCTCGAAATTAAACTACTTACCATCTTCCAAAAACAAATTAGGGTATTTTTGTTTCATCTGTTCTTCCATTTCCCATATGACTTTTTTCGAAGAATGGTGGCTCCACTTTAATTTCCCTATCAGAATCTTTTTATTTCTCAATTGCTTCACCTTCCGATCAAGTATCTCAATTGGTTCTTCCACATAAGTCAGCTTCTCAGAGATTTCAATTTTCGGTTCTTGAATAATATCACTTAAGTCTGATCGGTATCACCGTAATATCGACACATGGAATACATCGTGAATAAATGATAATTCCCTTGGAAGGGCCAATCTATATGCTAGTGGTCCAATCCTCTCAAGGATTTCATATGGTCCCACATACCTCAGACTTAATTTTCTATGCTTGCCAAACTGTAAGATTCCCTTCCATGGTGACACTTTCAAAAAAACCTTCTCCCTAACATTATACTTTATTTTCCGGTGATGTCTATCTGTATAACTCTTCTAGTGATCTTGGGCCGCCTTTAAGCATTTCTTGACCACTTGAACTTTTTCCACTATTTCTTGTATCAAGTCTAGTCCTTTAATTTTTTCTTAAGCCTTCAACATCCCAACAAATTAGACTTCGGCATTTCCTTCCATAGAGAGCTTCAAATGGTGCCATTCCGATGCTAGAGTGAAAACTGTTATTGTAGGCAAATTCCAGCAATGGCAAGTGATCATCCCAGTTGCTTTTGAATTCCAGTGTACATGCCCTCATCATGTCTTCCAAAGTCTGAATCGTTCTCTCTGATTGTCCATCCATTTATGGATGAAAAGCAGTACTAAAGTGTAATTTAGTAGCCAATGCTCCTTATAAACTTTCCCAAAAGTGTGATGTGAATCGTGGATCTCTATCGGATACAATTGACATTAGAACCCCATGCAATCTCATAACCTCAGAAATATACATATATGCTAACTTGTCCAAAGACTTCGTCTGTTGTATTGGCAAAAAGTGTGAAGATTTAGTGAGTCTATCAACTATTACCCAGACTGCATCATGTCTCCGAAAAGTTCTAGGCAATCCAATCACAAAATCCATTGTTATTTTCTCCCATTTCCATTCCGGTATCTTCAATGATTGTAATTTCCCCGTAGGTTCTTGGTGCTCAGCTTTTACTTGTTGACATGTCAAGCATTTAGCTACAAACTCCGCCACATCTTTCTTCATTGTTGGCCACCAATAAAAAGATTTCAAATCTTGGAACATTTTAGTGCTTCCAAGATGCATTACATAAGGAGCAGTATGTGCTTCAGTCAAAATTTGTCCTCTCAATTCTCCTTCTTTTAGAACACATACTCAGTTGTCGATCACTAACATGCCATCCTCTCTAATTGTAAACTGTGTATTAGCTCCCATTCCCACTTTTTCTCTCATTCTTTTTAAATAGGCATCTTCCATTTGAGCTTCTCTAATTTGATCCACCAATTTTGGTCGAATTTGCAATACTGCTAATAAGTGATCTTCTTCTACATTAAGATTAAGATTCATTGCTCTCAATGCCACCAAATTCTCCTTTGTATAGCAAATGATTTCAGGTAAAATTTCCACTATTTTACGACTTAAAGCATCAGCTACTACGTTTGCTTTACCCGAATGGTATTCAATAGTGCAGCCACAGTCTTTCAAAAGCTCTATCCATCTTCGTTGTCTCAAGTTCAACTCCTTCTGGATAGAGATGTATTTCAAACTTTTATGGTCCGTGAAAATGGAAAATGTCTCCCCGTATAAATAATTCCTCCAAATCTTCAATGCATGTACAATGGTGGCGAGTTCCAAATCATGAGTAGGGTAATTGGCTTCATGAGTTCACAACTGTCTTGAAGCATATGTGATCACCCTCCTATTTTGCATGAGAACATACCCTAAACCTTATCCCGAAGCATCGGTGTACATAAAAAATCCTCCATCTCCAGTGGGTAATGCAAGTGTTGGAGTGGTGGTAAGGGCTTCTTTCAACTTTTCAAAGCTTCTTTAACATGTCTCAGTCCACCTAAATTGCACATTCTTCTTTAATAAATTCGTCAATGGCCTTGCAATAATAGAAAAATCTTGAATAAATCTTCTATAATATCCGGCCACAGCCAAAAAACTTCAAATTTCAGTCACATTTCTAGGTGCCTCCTACTCCATAATTGCTTTAATCTTTGATGTATCCGGCGTTACTTCTTCTCTCGATATAATATGCCTAAGAAAAGTAATTTCTTCCATCCAAAACTCACATTTGCTGAATTTGGAATAAAAATGTTGCTCTCGTATTATCTGCAAAGCTGTTTGGAGATGTTGCGTATGCCTTTCTTTACTTGAAAAATAAATAAGAATGTCATCGATGAAGACAATCATAAATTGATTTAGATACTGCTGAAAAGTCTTGTTCATTTACGACATGAATGCTGCAGGTGTATTTGTCAAACAAAAAGGCATAACCAAAAACTCATAATGCCTGTATCTAGTCCTGAATGCCGTCTTAGAAATGGAAGAGTCAGCCACCCGTAGTTGCCAATAGCCCAATCTAAAATCTATCTTTGAAAACACTGTAGTATCTTTCAACTGATCAAGCAAATCATCAATCGTCGGCAATGGATACTTGTTCTTTATCATAATTTTGTTCAACTGTCAGTAGTCAAAATATAATCACATACTACCATCCTTCTTCTTCACAAATAAAACTGGAGCTCCCCAAGGTGATATGCTTGGTTTGATGAACCCTTTCTCTAACAACCCTTCTAGTTGCTTTTTCAACTCTTTCAACTCAGTAGGTGCCATTCTATAAGGAGTAATTGATATCGGTGCCATTCCCAGAATAGTTTCTATCTCAAAGTTGACTTCTCGATATGGAGATAATCCTGGTAATTTATCTAGAAATACATTAGGAAAATCTCCAATCACCGTCATATCTCTCACCCTAGGACTACCTTTGGTTGTATCAACAGTATTGTCCAAATAAGCCTCACATCCCTCTCTAATCAAGTGGAATGCTGTCATTGCCAAAATCAAACAAGTAGGCACCACCTTTCTCTCTCCTACTAAAATTATCTTTTTCTTCCCCACAACATCTCTAACTACCTCCTTTGTATAGCAATCCACTACGGCATGGTTTTTAGCTAACCAATCCATACCCAAAATAACATCAAACTCATCTAATTTAATCACTATCAAATCAGCATTTAAAATCTCACCACCTACTAGTATAGGGCAAGCTCTCATAACTGAATTAACTACCACAATACCCCAGTAGGCATAGAAATGTATAGACTATGTTCTAATGGTTCAACTTTATCATTCACTCTCAATGCAAACTCATATGACACAAATGAGCAAGTAGATACTGGGTCTATTAATACAAACGCATCATGGTCAAAGATAGGATAAATACCAGTGACCACGTCTGAAGTAGCAGGAGCTTCTTACCCAGTGATGGCATAGACCCTTGATTGGCCTTAAGATGGACCAGTAGATCCTACTTGACCCGAAGTGCTAGCTCCACTTTCTCTACCACCTCGGCCTCTTCCTTGACCAACTATAGGTGCATTCTCTCCGGTACTGCTTTATACCGTCATCTGAGATCCTTCTTCACTTCTCCTTTCTGGATAATTTTTGATAAAGTGGCCCAGTTGACCATAATGATAGCACACACCCGGTCTTGTATTCTAGTATTCACCCGAGTGATATTTTCCACATATGTTGCACATGGGAGTTGATGAGCCACTCATCGTTCTTCTTTGCCCTCTCTGGTTATCAAACCTCCCAAATCCACGGCTAAATAATCCTCTCGTAGACTGGTAAGATCGACTCATACCCCTTCCTCTAAAGTTACCTCTTTGAAAACTCAAGTCTCGGAAAGATGAACTTCCACTAGTTCGAGTTGGAGAAAGAAATGAGCCAATAGTCTTCTTCTTTTTGGCCTCCACTTTGTTCCTCTCTATAATCATTTCCTCAGCTCTCAATGTTGTCTCCAATACCTCTCTATAGGTCAGAGGATTTATGGCCATCTTCTCCTAAATCTCAATATTCAATCCCCGTTTAAACTTATTTTTCTTTAATTCATCAGTGGCTACTTCCTCTGGTGCATACTTAGATTGTCTTACAAATTGTACCTCATATTCAGCAATGGATAGATCATTCTATTTCAACTCAAGAAACGCGATCTTCTTCCTATCTCGGTATACTGTCGGCATATATTTCTCCATAAACTCTCTTAAAAATTCCTCCCAAGTCAGTGTCATGGGCACATTCTTGCTTTCTAGCACCGTCTCCCACCAATTAAGAGCATCTTGCTCAAATAGGGAAGCATCATAGCTCACCTTCTTCTCAGTAGTGCAATCAAATCTGTCAAGGATCCTTTCAGTTCTCCTCAACCATTCTTCAGCTATGGCAGGGTCAGTAGTACCCGTAAAGACTTTTACACCCTGCTTTCTAATATTCTCACAGGTCTCATCTACCACATTCCCTACTAGTGCTGATGGTTGACCTATATTCCTCATCATCTGGACAAACTCCTGTATAAAAGGATATACAACAGGTGGAGGAACTTAGGGTTGAGCTTGTTCAGGTCCAAGAACAGACTCAAATGACTCTTCAGGATCAACTCGAGGTGCTTGATGTTCATCCATCCTGAGATATGCAACACACATCAACTACATACTTCCTAAGAACTCATGCATGAGATGTCATGAATGCAATATATTAAGTATCCCGAGGAAATCTAATCCCCGCTCTGATACCACTTAATGTAGCACCTTCCAGGTACTACATACACGTATCCAGATTAATGAAATAAAATATAAATAATAAAATATTTCTTAAATGAAAAGATACTTTGTATATATTGATGTATTAGTTTATACAATGTACATATAATTTACATATGTATTTAAAAATAAACATGAACTTAATAAAAAAATCCTAAAATGCTAATGGTCATATGGACAGATGGAAATGTTGTCATTAAGAATGCGGTTGTCCCACCTGAGCTTTCAACTATACCCAGCTTTAAGCTTTGTCCAAAATAAGTACTTCAAGCTGGGCTAATTAACCTGGGAAACTACAATTGTAAAGGAATGAGCTTTCGACTCAATAAATAATTATTAATACAACTATACATATAATTCTTATCAAGAACTAATTAAAAAAAACACATAGAATACATTGCAACATATTAAAATACAAGAATTTAATATTTAGGCTGCGCATGGGAGTCCAAATTACAAAGGTGTAAATGAGCACTAACATGTCAAGCTCAATTATAGAATCTTAAAAATAGATTCTACCTAATATTAAAACATAAAACTTGTAGGACTCTTTAAATTTTCTGTAGCATCAAACCACGCTTCATTTGGAGGTCTACAGCTCAAGTTATGGTCAAAATACGAATACATCAATGCACAGAAGGAAGGCTCACTCGTGCCGAGTCGGCACACTCATGCCGAGTTGGCACCTCGAGTCGCAGGTACAACTCGGCACAAGTCATGCCAAGTTGGCACGGGTGCACAGAAGGCTCACCTAACTCGACCCTTTAGATTATGCTACACTTTTTCGGCCATAACTCCCTCTACTGAACTCGGATTCGAGTGATTCAAGAAGCTACGGAAAGCTAATTCAGAGGGCTACAACTTTCACGAGACACCTAGACTTAATTTTATTATATAAATTGACAAAATTCCCTTAAAATGATTAGTGATGTCAAAGCATATGAATATGACTCAATTTAATTCACAACAAGAGTTCTAATCATTTAAACATCATTATTAGTGTCTCATATACACCAATTAACACTACTTAACAATTTACATTTCTCAAATCATCAATTTCATATTAAAGCCACATTCAACAATATATTATACATCCATAATGTGAAAATGCATGATTATGCTTGTTAGTTCTCCTCACACATTCACACACGTTATGCACAAACTCACTTTTGCTTGTCTTTTCTTTCTTCTTCTTTTTCATATATTCGTGGCCATTTCTGAGACTTTCTACTCTTTTCAATCTCAGATATCATACATATGCGCATCTATATAATTATCACACGAATGGCCACATTTGAGACTCTCTACCCCTTTCAATTTCAGATCGTGGAGCTCAAACTCCCCACATACATATTTCTCACATTATGCTATATGCATATATAATCAATCATCTATAAATAATACATTATGCAAACATTTTCATCAAACTCACAAAATTATTCGTATCACCTTACTATCACAAGTAGCTTGCACATAAGGTGCTAATATTCATCACACATGCTCAATTAACCAATTAATGGTCTCATAACCAAAATATTTATACATATATTCATAATTACTTCTCACATCAATATAAATATACATTCATCAATCTTGCCATCTCGATGGCATATATACATCAACATAATTAAATAACTATAGTTACATGAGAGTAAATATTGAAGGAAAGTGTGTGTAGAGGAACAATGAAAATGCGGAATTTAAAATTTTTCATTGCATACAACATTTGCATCAAACACAAAACACTTTCATGCCCATAGATCATATCACATGCACTCTTACATAGCTAAACATGCATAATGAACAATATACCAACAACATAGCATGTCATCATATCAACCAAATCATGCTTTCAAGAAGAAGACCTAACAACTAAGAGATATTGTAACACTTACATACTCCTTAGTTGGTAGCACGCTCGAAACACTTTGGTTGATAATGATCTACAAGCTTGAGCTCCCCAAGTGTGAAGCCT
>CATIWO010193710.1:0-10245 GCA_949673435.1 Macaranga tanarius
TGTATCATAGCTCATGCCACCTGGAACACCATAGTTAAATGGTATGTCCGAGAGGCGTAACCGTACCTTATTAGATATGGTACGATTAATGATGAGCTATACGGATCTTCCCACATCACTTTGGAGTTTTGTACTCCAAACAGCCTCCTATATCCTTAATCGTGTTCTATCCAAGTCCGTCACTTCCACACCAAATTTAAATTTTGAACTCTCATTGCTTACATTATCTTTTTACATATATCTATTGAAAAAATATACATTAAACAAAAAAAATATATTTATATGCATCAATTTGTCAAAAAAATCAATAGTTCATGATAAAATTGTAAAAAAAAATCAAAGTTTGTGTATTATTTTGCAATTAATCAAAACGATATGTTTTAATATGGCGATTATGTGGATTGACTCATACTTTTCTAGTGGCTACATCAGTAAAATTTCACTAAATTTTCAACTAGTGCATAAAATTATAAAAATAAAAAAATTTATGTATAAAATTATCAAAATTAAAGTATATTATTTAATTTGCAAAAAGTGTTAAATTATATGCATTTTTTATTAATAACACTATTAATAATAATATGGTTTTAACAAATTTAAATCTGTTTATTATTTTTATTTATCTTATAGAATTACGTAGTTTTAGCTAAAACTATTTTATGTAAAATTAAGGCTTATTTGTGAAAAAAATCCAAAGGTTTACAGCTTTTTGCAATTTAATCCCAACCTTTTAATTTTTGCAATTATGTTCCAATTTTTAAATTTTTTTGCAATGTTAACACATTAATGAAATTGGTCAAAATTATTTTAGAAATTTCTGAATGGGCAATGAAGTGTAATTCCACCAACACAAAGAGTGGACCCTAATAAGCCTTATTGCAAAACATTAATGAATTAATTTATTTGACCAAATTCATTAATGTGTTAATATTGCAAAAAAAATTAAAAATTGGGACATAATTGTAAAAATTAAAAGGTTGGGATTAAATTGCAAAGAGCTGTAAACGTTTGAATTTTTTTTACAAATAACCTTAAAATTAATAATTAATAGTATAATAAATTATATATTTTTTACAATATATAAATTTATTATATTAATATTACTCTTTTTTATTAATTTTATTTTTAGGTGTTATTTTAATATTAATGTTTTATAATTTTAAAATGTAATAATTAATAGTATAATAAAATATGTATTTTAACAATATATTAAATTTATTATATTAATATTAATATTTTTTATTCATTTTATTTTTAGGCGTTGTTTTAATATTAATGTTTTATAATTTGAAAATGTAAGATAAAGTAACTATAAATTTCGCTATAAAATTTTTATTTTGTGATTTAAATATATCTTAAAAATTGACTAAAAAAAATTTAATTGATGACTGCATTTATTTTTTTTCAAGGAATTAATTGAAATTTAGAACTTTACTTTATACGTTAAGTTAGCATTAAATTAAATTTCATTTATAACACTTGAGAAAGTCAAATGCTTAATGAAAATTTTTAGTTCTAATTTTTTTTTTTTTTAACAACTCGAGTTCTCGAGGATGCCTTACCCCACATTCATCATTATCCATGCATTAAGCTTATTATAACTTAAAAAAGTAAGCCAAATGCATGATATCATCATACTTATATTTTACATAATTAATCGGAGAAATATAAATAGAAAAATTATATAATTTTATTATTAAAGATTTATATTATTTTTACAAGAAAAAATTTCAAAAAAAGACCTCTTTCTTTGATAGTCTAACTGTTTTTATTTTTTCAAAATTGATTTTAGCGTTTTTAATTTTGGATTGTCTTTCTTTTATATTTCAAAAAGTAACTTCCTCGGCGTCTTTCATGTTTTTATTTCAATTTTGGACTGCCTTCTTCCTCTTTTTCTTGCTCTGGCCAAGTGCCGCTACTACCTTCCTTGCCTCCCACCCTCCCACTCTACTTGCAACGGTTCTAGTTCCTCCTCTTCTTCTAGCCTTCCCTGCTATATTCGTTTCACTCCCGCTCTGGCAACGATGGTTACAGCTGACTTCTTCGCTTTCGCGTCCCTGCAGCTCCTCTGCTACTTGAAAGTTTTGTTGCTTCTCCTTTATCGCATTTGCTCTTCGTTAAGTGAGTTAGTGATATTTTTAGTTTTAAATTTATTCTTCATCAGGTCAATGTAGTTGCTATGTTTTGGGAACTTACAGAGTTGTATGTTTAAACGCTTTGACCTAATTCAAGTGCAGGTTTCTATTGAGTCAGCAAATCAGTTTGGTGAATTGGTAGTTGATCCAGTCTCCAAAAAACTATTGCATTACCCAGAAAACTTAAAACTTTTATGAGTAAAAGTTCATATATTCAGTTGAACTAATTAATGGACCGTTAAAATTTTAATCATTTAATTTTTGTTTAAATGATCTAATTGATCTAGCTCTTTACCTTTGCTTTTCAATAGATAATACATGTTTTTTTCTTTAAATGCAGGTTAATGTGAAAAAATAAAAATAATAAGAAAAAGATTAGTTGTAGATATGACTTCACTTTATTATATAATCTATAAAATATTCTAATTTTTAATTTATAATTTTGTTATCTTTTCAGTAGAGAGATGAGAAATTGAGAAAATAGTTGAATTTTTTTTTTCTTTTTCTTTTATGTATTCTCAAATAAATATGGAGATGCGAATTTAAAAAATTCAATAAATTTCATAAAAAAAAAATACTAATTTGTTCATTATAATTAAATTTCTTTATAAAAATTAAAAAGCAAGAAAAATAAATTATAATTTGATGGTGATTTAGTATATTTTCTTATCATTAACAAAATTGTAATAACTTGAATATTTTATTAATATTAATAATTATTTTTGTGTACTATAAATATTCTTGTTAATATTATTAGTATTTTTTATTATAATTATTGTTGTTAAAATTATTATTATTATTATTTCTAATATTATAATTATTATTAGCATTATTATTATTATTATTGTTATAATATATATATATTGAAGAAGAGGGCATGTTTGAAAATAATAGAGAGGTGGGTACTAGAATGGATATTTGCAAGCCTGCCGCCTATATAAGGACAACGTGCAGAAGTTCGTTTTAGTCCTTGAACTTCTCTGCAACCTGTTACTGTAGCACCCGATGATTTTTCCCTCTCCTTTCACCGGCCAAACCACCTCCGATCATCACGAAAATTTACCCACATATACTTCTCAACATCCTCTACATGCTAGTAGTCTTAGATTTATTTGGGGAGGTCTAGATTTTCGACGACAAGCCTTTGAAGTTTCAGCCACTTACTTCCAACAACGGATCTCCTTTTCTGCCGACTGTCAGCTAAAATCACCACCACCAGCGTACTCACCTCATCTCTAGGAGTCGAAAGAGACTAGCTACGCATTCGATCTACACCGTTTTAACCTTCGTCGAAGTTTGAACGGTAAACTCCTATTTTTACTCCGATCTCTCACTCCGCTTGATGTTTTATGTAATTGGTGGTATATTTGAACTTAATAGGTTGTTGTGAATGTGTTGGTATATTTAAGTAGTGTAAAACACATTTTTCGGTGAGAAAATCCAGCGAGTTCTAACTGGATTCCTATGAGAAATAGTGACTAGCCCATAAAATTATGATTTTTTTTAATAAATAGTATTAATTATGAGGATTAATTTTTATAGGTCTGATTCCTTATCGACTTTGAATTAAAAATCCCAGAAGTGTTTCGGTGAAAATTATTCTATTTCTATTTAAATAGTTTCAACTCATCAGAATAAATCCTTTTAGCTTCAAATGTCATTTTAAGGTATTTTTAAGTCAGTTCTAAAGATTCATTAATTTTATTAAGCTTTTCAGAATTTTTAGAAATTATTAAGAATATATTTGTTATTCTAGAGAGTTCAAGAACTGGAACCGCAGATCCTAGGCAGACGAGGACACATCGGCCAACGCGCTCTACATATGAGTTAATATTATGAAAAATTTTATTGTATTTGCTTACGTGATTTTATTAATTAAATTGGATAAAATATGATTTAATGGTATGATATTTATTTACTTTTTTAATTTTCTTATTGCGATGAGGAAAATGTTACTATTGGACATTTTGAATAGTATGCATGAATTTCATAGGCACGATGATTTAAATCATCAGTTTCTGATATAATTTATAAATATGTTAGATTTATTATATTATTATATAGATATTTTGGGAGAACTAGTAGAACGGGCTACCTGGTGGGTGTCACCAGGACCATGTGCACTTTGGTTATTATCAATGTTTAATTATGAGTTTGATTGTACACTCTGGTTGAGCGGTGCTCTCTGGGCAGATATGATGTTATTATTGAGATGTGAGCCTTAGTCGAGCGATGCTCTCTAGGCAAGATTATAGCTATTTATTAGTTGGACCTTGGTCGAGCTTGCTCTCTGGGTGCCAGTAAATATTGGATTAAGAGACAGACTGTGTTTGGACCCTGGTCGAGCTTCCTCTCTAGGACTGGTAGTCATTTGGAATTAAGAGAGCCGAAAGGCTGTTAAATTTGAGGTTTAGGGTTCTGCTACAGTTATTCCCACTAAAACTATATTATTATATTATTATATATTTATTTTAAGAAAAGATTAAAGGATTTTTGAATATTTTGATAAATTACATTTATGGTTCTTGAAATTTGATTTTTATGCTTTAAAATTATTTTAATAATTTTAATGGTTTTAAATAAATGATTTTCAATAAAAACCAACATGCATTTCTTAATATTAATTCACTTAGTGAGGTCTGACTCCCCTCAATTATTATTTTTCAAGATTTCTTCAGTAAGTTATTAGTCGCTCTCTGCTATGCCGATCTTATTTTTCCCCAGCTATCTTATGTAGGTTTTATTAATATTACATATTGTGTATTTGTACTCTAGACACCACAGTAGTGTACTGTTTTTGTAAGATTTGTAAATTTTGGATTTTATTTGGATTGTAATATGGTATGTAATATTGTGATATTAAATATTAGTTTGTGTGATGGATGTTTTGCTAAACTTTTAAAGTATTATTGGTTGAGATGTTTTTAAGAGTGTATTTTTGTATTGCAGGTTTTGAGTTTACTCTAGGTACAGGGGAAATTCTGCCGAAATTTTGTTAAATTTATATTAAGGCTTACTACGAGTTTTGGAAGCATATAGCTTTTTCCTTCCCTAGTGCCGGTCACGTGCCTTAGGTTCAGGTCCTAATAAAGTTGGTATTAGAGCCATAGGTTTATTTGCATCTCTTCTAAACAGTTATGTCTTCCTTTTCTTGCAACTACTGCGGTGATTAGGTTGAACATTGTCATTTGTTATCATCGTTACTTCTAGAATCAGCTTGTGTAATATGATATTTTTGTTATGTTTTGAATTCCCTATCCTTGTTTCTTGTCAGAATAAGGCGAGCACGAACTGCTCCTGCTGCAGAAACAACCCATAATGATGATAAGCAATCCTTTCAGAATGAAGCTCCTGCCCCACCTGTTAGGAGAAGGGGTAGACTTAGAGCAGCGGTAATGCAGAGGCAAGGGCAACAGTAATAAATAGAGCAAGAATCTCCAGAGATAGACCCCGCAACTTTTATAGCTAGTGTGTCAGGAATTAACTAAAGACTAGCGGCACTTAATCAAGCCATGCCTCTAGTATAAATAGATGTTACAATAGAGGAATCAGAGAATATCTGATGCAGATGCAGCTTTGTTGTATTCCAGAGTTGGGAGAGTTCCATTTGATGGTGCTGGAAATGCTTTAGATTTTATAAATACTATCGAGGCTAGAACTAGGATAGGATATATTGATTATTAGAGGATAATGATTGTGGAGTTGTCTATACAAGCTACAGCATAAGACTAGTTCATGCAGTCTATTCATCCATACATAGCCACTATGACGTGGTTGGAGTTCAAGGAGAGATTTTTGAGATACTTTTGCCCACCTTCCATAAGAGATAATTTCAGATGGCAGCTGTTACATATAGTCAGAGGTGATCGATCAGTTGAGGAATGCACTCGTGAGTTCTTCAGATTATCACGTTATACTGTGGATGTGATGCAGGATGAGAGGAGAGCAGTGGAGTTATTTGTGATAGGGTTAGGCCCAGCCTATATTGGCATCCGGACTGAGGACCAGAGCTTAGAGTGTGTTGTTGAGGAGGCTAGATGTCTGGAGAGGCACCACATTAGACATGGGACTATTTTTGCCCTTATGGGAGTGGCAGTAGTGGATCAGGGAATTCAGCAGCCTACCTTTCATATGGACAGTATTGGTGTTCAGACAGCTGGTACTTCACAGCAGGGTTATAGAGGTCACTATGGGCATAAAGGTGGAAGGCATAGCTGAAGGAGTGGCGGATCTGTTAGTTTTGGGCCTAGGGCTAGTAGTAGCAGTAGTCATCAAAGTTCAGGATATTGCAGTGCAAGCTCAGAACCCAGTGCATGTTTAAATTATGGTCGAGTACACCAAGGTCCTTGTCATTTACTATCAGGAGCCTACTTTAAATGTGGGTAACTTGGACACTTTTCTAGGTAAGTCCGTTTTCTGGCTATTAGCAAGCATACCTGTAGGGTTCATCTGCTATACTTGCTTAGCCAGTACAGCAGAATCCTCGGAACCAGGCACCACTATAACCTCAGTAAAGTGGTGCTCAGTTTGTGGGCCAGCAGGGCCGTGGTTCAGGAAGTAGACTTGGAGAGAGATCTAGTGGTAGAGGATTTATACAGCCATCTACCTCACAACAGGCAGGCCATAGTAGGCCAGAGTTTTTACATTGACTCCTCAGGATGCTCAGACATCTAATGCAGTGGTAGCAGGTACACTCTCTGTTTGTTGCTTAGAAGCTATGATATTATTTGATCCGGGTGCATCGCATTCTTTTGTTTCTCCTATTTTTACAACAAGGATGAATTGACAACTGTCGAAATTGATGGTTCCATTATTTGTGGCAACTCCTCTTATCGATGAGCTGGAAATAGATATAGTTTTTCCATCATGTCCAGTATTGGTGGAAGATCGAGAGTTGAGGGTTGATTTAGTCCTATTAGTTGTGATTAATTTTGATGTAATTTTGGGAATGGATTGGTTGGCACAACACTATGCTACTCTGGATTGTAGGGAGAAAGAGGTGATCTTTAAGATTCCAAATGATGTGGAATTTTGATTCAAAAGTGATAAGAATTCAATGCCTAAAAATCTTATTTCTGCAATCACAGCTAGAAAAATGCTTAGAAAGGGATGTCATGGCTATCTAGCTATGGTAAAAAATATTAAGGCAGATAAGGGAGCAGTTGAGAATGTGCCAATTGTACGTGAGTTTCTTGATGTTTTCCCTAAAGAATTACCAAGTTTACCACCTGTGAGAGAGATAGAATTCTGTATCGATGTTGTACCTGGTACATATCCTACCTCTATGCCATCTTATAGGATGGCACCTGCAGAGTTGAAAGAACTTAAAGAGCAATTACAAGAGTTGCTAGATAAGGGTTTCATTAGACCCAGCACATCTCCTTAGGGTGCACTGATTTTATTTGTAAAGAAGAAAGATGGCAGCCTACGACTTTATATCGACTATAAACAGTTGAACAAGGTCACTATCAAGAATAAATATCCTTTAACGAGGATTGATGACTTATTTGATCAGTTGCAAGGAGCGCAGTGTTTCTCCAAAATTGACTTAAGATCGGGGTATCATCAATTGAGAATTAGGAGTGGAGATATACCTAAAACAACATTTCGGACTAGATATGGCCACTATGAATTTTTAATAATATCTTTTGGATTAACTAATGCCCCAACAGTTTTTATGGACTTAATGAATCGGGTATTCAGGCCATTCTTGGATTGTTTTGTGATAGTGTTTATTATGACATCTTGGTGTATTCTAAGAGTGAGATGGAACATGCCATGTATTTAAAAATAGTACTTCAGACGTTGAGAGAAGATCAGTTGTATGCTAAATTCTCGAAATGTGAATTTTGGTTGAATCAAGTGGCATTTTAGGACACATAGTGTCCAAGGATAGTATTCAAGTGGATCCAAAGAAAGTAAAAGCTATTACAGAATGGCCAAGACCTATAACTATAATAAAGATAAGAAGTTTTTTAGGTTTAGCAGACTATTATAGAAGATTTGTGAAGGATTTCTCCAAGATTGCTGCACCATTAACAATGTTAACTCAAAAGAATGCTAATTTTATGTGGACTAATAAATGTGAAGAGCACTTTCAGATACTCAAAGATAGGTTTACTTTAACTCCAATGTTGACTTTACCTTCAGGAAATGAAGGATATGTTGTATATTATGATGTTTCTCGAGTAGGATTAGGATGTGTACTAATGCAAATTGAAAGAGTGGTTGCTTATGCTTCACGTTAATTAAAGATGTACGAGCAGAACTATCCTACTCATGATTTAGAAATGCCAGCAATGGTGTTTGCATTAAAGATTTATAGGCATTATTTTTACGGTGTAACTTATAAAATATACACCGACCACAAGAGCTTAAAGAATATTTTCCAGCAAAGAAACTTGAACTTGAGGCAGCGGAGATGGATGGAACTTTTCAAGGATTATGATTGCTCTATTCTTTATCATCCGGGTAAAGCTAATGTAGTAGCTGACATATTGAGTAGAAAGTCAGCATGCACTCTTGCTCAGATTAGCACTGAAAGAAGATAAATCATTAAAGAATAACATGAGTTAATTGATCAAGGGTTGCAATGGAAGGTAACTAAGAAATTTCTTTTAGCTCAATTTAGGGTACGGTCAGTGTACTTGGATAGAGTTAAGGCAGCTCAAGGAAGGGACACATAATTTTAGAGGATTATATCAGAAGTCCAACAAGGTCGATCAGGGGATTTTTTGATTGATAATAATGGTGTGTTGCGTTTGGCACTAGGTTGTGTGTGCCAGATGTTGATGATCTGAGGAAAGAGATTATGGAAAAAGCACACTTTTCGACTTACGGTATTTATCCAAGTTCTACCAAAATGTACCATGATTTAAAAAGTTCCTATTGGTAGAATGGAATGAAAACAGACATTATAGAGTTTGTATCCAAGTGTCTCACTTGTCAGCAAGTGAAATTGAAACATCAAAGACCATCCGATTTACTTCAACAGCTTCCCATTCCTGAATAGAAATAGGATATGATTGCAATAGATTTTGTCACTGGTTTATTGTTAGTATAGATGTGCCCTATGGCCATTCATGTATATAGACATTGTATATTTATCCCAATGGTAATAAAATATTCATTTGGATTAAAGTGTTTGTTTATTTAAATATTTACCCTTAGTACAATGTTAGATAAGTTTATTATCAAGAGTTGATAATATGAGTGACAAACTTATCTAGTACATGTACTATAAAAGTTCATAGTCATAAGATTAATATATGGGTAGTATTAATCTGTAGACTATCACCATTGTCTATTTTTCTTTATCGGTATATGATATCGATAGTGGGAGGTAGTGAGTCTCATGCTACTTGATATGAGATATCAGAATAGACACGTGGATACTCATGTGATGGGTGGATCGAATTTTGGCGTAAGATTTGTGATTGCATGGATATTCACTTAAGTCAACAATCACAATCTTGGACATAATGGTGCATATGATCCTTTGACCTAAGGTGACACGGTCATCCACATATGGTTGGTTAGAGTTTGTTACCGCTTACATACCTGTGCTAGCTATGTGTGGGTATATGGTGTGTAGTGGCTCTAGTTGGTTATATGTAGGGATGAGTGATCGGCCAAGATGGAATCCATTACCTGGAGTGAACCGGGATAAGATCCTATGCTATCTAAGTTATTCTTGATGAATAAGTACCTGGCCAGGTCAAACTCGACTTATCCAAAAAGTGTTTCGGTGCTAGAAAAGATTTTCTAGTGAAAGTCATGTTTTATCAAGAATTGAACTTAAGATGAGGTCATATGATTGAGGCAATTAGAGTTTGGCTAAACCGTGACTCTAGCCAATATCGGGATCTTGTAATGAAAGGACATTAAGTGCACGGTAATTATGTTCGATGGTTCTTGTGGATCTACATAAAGCATTCATTTCTAATTAGGTAGTCATGATATCTATGTTAGGGGTCACTCACGACTTATGGGAACTAAATGTGATTAATTTGGATTTTCACATTCAGTATGGAAAGGTGTTTCCATGATATTAAGTGTTAATATTATTTCCCATTGCCATTTAGACTTGAACCTAGTAAGTCACACACAT
>CATIWO010193717.1:0-15561 GCA_949673435.1 Macaranga tanarius
GGCTGTATTTAATTAATCTTATTGTCTAGTCAAAAGAAAAAAATAATCTTATTATTGAAATTAGAAATTAAGAAAAGAAGGTGGACCTATAAGAAGACCTTCCGAGACACGCATAGCACATAAGCACTTTTCCAAAAAAAAAAAAAAAAAAAAAGGGGTTGAGATATACTAAATCCAATAGTATCAATAATTAAACAAAGAGAATAATTACCTTTTATTTAAATTTTTTTTTCCACTGGAGGTATTTGATTTTGGGTTCAATTCATTCATGGACAAAGGAAGGGGCAGAAATAGTAAATAGAAGGAAACAGAGGGTTAACTGCAAAAAAAAAAAAAAAAAAAAAAAGCAATTGTTTCAGTGAAATTTCTTTCTAACCGTAGCGGGAGTCAGGTAGACCCCACATCCCAACTGCATAAAATAAAAAACACACACACCCCACCCCCCTTCCCTTCATTACCAAACCCAACAAACAATTTTCATCAGCAAAAACAAACCCAACCTTAGGGTTTGACTGAAGGAAATTTCAAAAAAAAGGAAATTAAGGAAAAATTAAAAAGAAAAAAGGAACCTCCAATCGCGTAACAGCAAAAGCAAGAGAGTCGTAGTGAGTGAGTGAGTAGGGACGAAAAAGAAATCGCCGATCTCTCTTTTTCCCTTCAGATCCATCTTTCATTTTCTACTCCGAATTTATCGTTTTCCTCTTTTTTTTTTTTTTTTATTAATTTTCAATTTTTCCCAAAAATATATTTTATTGAGAAAAAAAAAGCTGGAGACGCAGAAGAGTGCAATAGATATAGAAGAGAAGGGGAAGCTGTTTTGAACGTTGGGATCGGAGGGTAAAATTGGAGTTTTCTTCTCAAATTTTGGAGGGATTTGCCTTTGGTTTATTTTTTTTTTCTGCTTTTTAATATAATTTACAGTCTTTTTTTTTTTTTTTTGCTGCGGGAAATTTATAACAGAATTGGTGATCTTTTGGGGTGGTTGAATTTTGCATGCAATCTGGTGGTGGTGGTGGGCCTAGCCGGGTGGGACCGGCTGGGCGTGCGGCTTCCACGTCATCTGCTGCTGCATCACCATCTTCCTCTTCTTCTGCTGTTTCCACTCCACAGTTAGGGTTTGATTCAGTGCAGCAACAGCAACCGCAGCAGCAGCAAATTGGTTCCAGGCAGGTTCGTAGGGTTTTTATTTTTTGATTGGAATTTGGTTTAATTTGCTGTTTGGGTAAACAGATTGATTTATATATCTGACGACTGACGCAATGATTGCAACATTTAGTAATAAATGGGAGTGATCAGTTGGTTACATCCAGTAACAGTAAGCTTTAGCTGTAATCATGCATCAACTACGTTTAATTACTACATGTGCGTCAGTGTCTTTTTGCTATTGCTGCTGTCATTTCCTATTTTGGGTTAATCTGATGTTAGTTAAGTTATGATGGCCAACCATTTTTTATTTAATTATTTACATGTCAAGTTTTGTTATGGTTGAAAATTTTTGTAATTACTTTTGACATTGGAGCTTTGATAATGGTCTTTTAGGGTTCAGTTGGTAGTTATCTAAATTCAGTTATGTGGGTAGTTGGTCACTCTTTATCTTGCTGTTCTGCGTGGTAAGGGGTCCTTGTTATGTAGCACATTCTTTAGTATGGGATTTTAGGGAATTAAATAGCATAGTAATGGTAGTGGAATGGGATGTTTAGTTTAGTTGTTGACCTTTGTCTTTATATAGTGAATAAAAAATTTACGAGTTGTTCTGCAGGCATTGCAACACCATTTACTTAGAAAACCTGAAGGAAATGAAGCCCTTCTAGCTTACCAAGCTGGTGCTTTTCAAGGAGTTATAGGAGGAAGCAATTTCGCTCCATCACCAGGTTCAATGCAAATGCCTCAACAGTCCAGGAAATTCTTTGAATTGGCTCAGCAGCATAATTCCTCCCAGGATGGCCAGAACAGAAATCAACCTGTTGAGCAGCAAGTTCTGAATCCACATCAGGCATATCTTCAGTTCGCTTTTCATCAACAGAAGTCAGCCTTGGCCATGCAATCACAGCAGCAAGCTAAAATGGGAATGTTGGGTCCTGCAGCCAGTAAGGATCAGGAAATGCGGACGGGAAATTTGAAAATGCAGGAACTCATATCCATGCAGGCAGCTAATCAGGCTCAAGCAACGTCTTCCAAGAGCTTATCTGAGAACTTTTCTCGTGGTGAAAAGCAGGTGGAGCAAGGACAGCAGCTACCCTCTGAACAAAGGAATGAGCAAAAGCCTCCAACGCAGCCCCCTGGCATTGGACAACTAATGCCTGCTAATGTCATAAGGCCTATGCAGGCACCACAGGCTCAGCAAAGCATCCAAAACATGGCCAACAACCACCATGCAATGGCTGCGCAGTTGCAAGCAATGCAAGCATGGGCAATCGAACGCAATATTGACCTGTCACTTCCTGCAAATGCAAACTTGATGGTGCAGCTAATTCCACTCATGCAGTCAAGGATGGCTGCCCAGCAAAAGGCCAATGAAAGCAATGCAGGTGGGCAGGCCTCGCCTGTTCCTGTGTCTGTGTCAAAACATCAGGTCTCTTCTCCACCTGTTGCTAGTGAGAGTTCTCCACATGCTAATTCCTCTAGTGATGTCTCTGGGCAGTCTGGCCCTCCTAAGGTGAGGCAGACTGTTCCACCTGGTCCTTTTGGCCCAAGTTCCAATGCAGGGATGGTGAATAGCACAAACAACGTTGCAGTGCAACAGCTTGCTTTCCAAAACAGAGAGAACCAAGCACCTCCTACAACGGGGGCTGTACTCAGAAATGGGATGCCTCCTATGCATCCTCCTCAGTCATCTGCGAATACGAGCCAAGGTGTGGATCAAAATTTGCCTGCAAAATCTACTATGAACAGCCCAGAAGCATTACAAATGCAGCATCTCAAACAACTAAGTCGCTCATCTCCTCAATCTGCTGGTCTTTCTAATGATGGAGGCTCAAGCAATCACAACCTGTCACAAGGAGCGCCTTCTGTCCAGACGGCACAACAGCGTGTTGTGTTCACCAAACAGCAATTACATGTTCTTAAAGCGCAAATACTAGCATTTAGACGACTGAAGGTATGAATCTCTATCTCTCAATTTCTCTCTTTTCTTTCTGTTACATTTTTTTATATGAAGACTTTAATTAACTAAATGAGTGCTGACTCGGACATTTTGATTTCTTCTTTATTATGTGACAGAAAGGAGAAGGTACTCTTCCACAGGAGCTCCTTCGAGCTATTGTTCCTCCACAGCTTGAGTTGCAATTGCAGCAGCAATTTCTTCTTGCAGGAGGAAATAATCAGGATAGGTCCAATGGGAAAATTTCAGAGGACCAAGCGAGGCATGCAGAGTCCAGTGAGAAGAACTCTGAGGCAATGCCATCTATGAATGGACAGAATGTTGCAAAAGAGGATGCTGCAGCTGGAGATGAGAAAGCAAATATCTCAGCAAGCAATATGCAAGGTGCAACAGCTGTGATGAAGGAGCCTACAGCCTCAGTGGCTGCAGGAAAAGAAGAGCAGCAAATGGCTACAATTTCTATTAAGTCAGACCAGGAGGTGGAACGGAGTCTTCAGAGAACTCCTGTTAGAAATGATGTTACAGCAGACAGGGGAAAAGCTGTTGCACCACAGTATCCTGTGTCTGATACAATGCAAGCTAAGAAACCTGCACAAACAAGCACTGCACCACAGCCAAAAGATGTTGGCTCTGCCAGAAAGTACCATGGACCATTGTTTGATTTTCCCTTTTTTACTAGGAAGCATGACTCCATTGGGTCTTCAGGGATGATTAACACTAATAATAATCTAACATTGGCATATGATGTCAAAGATCTTCTGTTTGAGGAAGGTGTGGAAGTGCTCAACAAGAAGAGATCTGAAAATTTGAAGAAAATCAATGGTTTACTGGCTGTAAATTTAGAGAGGAAAAGGATTAGACCAGATCTTGTTTTACGGTTACAAATTGAAGAGAAAAAGCTTAGGCTTCTAGACCTGCAGGCACGTTTGAGGGATGAAGTTGATCAGCAGCAGCAAGAGATAATGGCAATGCCTGACAGGCCATATCGGAAATTTGTTCGCTTATGCGAGCGTCAACGGATGGAGCAAACAAGACAAGTACAGGCTTCTCAAAAAGCCACAAGAGATAAACAATTGAAATCCATCTTCCAGTGGCGTAAGAAGCTTCTGGAGGCTCATTGGGCTATCCGTGATGCACGAACCGCCCGTAATAGAGGAGTTGCCAAGTACCACGAAAGAATGTTGAGAGAGTTTTCAAAGAGAAAGGACGATGACCGGAATAAACGAATGGAGGCATTGAAGAACAATGATGTTGAAAGGTATAGGGAAATGTTGCTGGAACAGCAGACTAGCATCGAAGGTGATGCTGCTGAAAGATATGCTGTTCTGTCATCATTTTTAACTCAGACAGAAGAATATCTTTATAAACTGGGAAGTAAAATAACTGCGGCAAAGAATCAGCAGGAAGTAGAGGAGGCAGCAAATGCTGCAGCAGCAGCTGCGCGACTCCAGGCATGTTTTCTCGACTCTCTCTTCCACCCACACACTTCTGTTTCTCTCTTTGCTAGCAGCATCTAACTAGTTATCAGTTCTTCCGCAGTCCAGATTCTTGTATCTTTTCTGTGATCAGAAATTTTTTCTTTTCTTTTCCCTGCTCTCCATGCAATGAATGGTTTCAGATTTACTTATCCATATATGTCTTCTATTTGTTGGTAAAGGGTCTGTCAGAAGAAGAAGTAAGGGCAGCAGCAGCTTGTGCTGGAGAGGAAGTAATGATAAGAAATAGATTCATGGAAATGAATGCTCCCAAAGATAGTTCATCTGTTAGCAAGTAATAATCTGATCTTGTGCTTTATATTTTCTGCACTAAGAAGAATTACCGTCCATTTCTATCATTAGGTGCTAATGGTTTGGCTGGCTGGCTTAATTAGTGGAAATTTTGCATCACCTTATATACTCGCTAAGTCTCTCTTGGATTTGCACCAAGTCCTCTGCACAGATTCAATATTCTACTGCATTTTCCTCCTACAAAATCCATGCATTATTCAAATACATTTAACTTCTTCTGTTCTTTGTGGTTGTCACCAGATATTACAGTCTTGCTCATGCTATCAATGAGAGGGTCATAAGGCAACCATCCATGTTACGAGCTGGAACATTACGAGATTATCAGCTTGTAGGTTGCTAACATTGAGTTATTTTCATTGTTTTTCTTTTCTAATAGTATTATGTTGCAATTTACATTTTAAGCTACTTACATCTGTATCCATGTTTGTCCCCTTCAGGTAGGGTTGCAGTGGATGCTCTCTTTGTATAACAACAAATTGAATGGAATCCTAGCTGATGAGATGGGACTTGGAAAGACTGTACAGGTGATTTTCTGTTGCCTTGGACTTTTTGCTTCTAAAAATGTTGGCTTCATGCCTTCATGTCTTCTTAGAATAATTCATGGGTCACATAGTGCATGATTTTTTTTCATATGCTTTTGCTGTTCATAAAGGCTTCTTTTTTTTTCCTGGGCAGGTGATGGCGTTGATTGCTTATCTGATGGAATTTAAAGGAAACTATGGTCCTCATCTTATAATTGTTCCTAATGCTGTTTTGGTAAATTGGAAGGCATGTTACCTTTTCATTGTACATTGTAGGCTATTGTTATTTGTTCCATCGTTGTCTAGTTTTATCCATGTCTAATTGAGTTTATTTTGCAGAGTGAGTTGCATAACTGGCTGCCATCTGTGTCATGCATTTATTATGTTGGCAGCAAAGATCAGCGCTCCAAATTATTTTCTCAGGTAAGATGGCTTTGTTATTTGATCTTTTGAGTTTCTTACCAGGTGCTGAAGTTTCTTTTACTTTTACTCTGTAGGAGGTCTCTGCCATGAAATTTAATGTTCTTGTGACAACTTATGAATTTATAATGTATGATCGATCAAAACTTTCTAAAGTGGATTGGAAGTATATCATAATTGATGAAGCACAGAGAATGAAAGACAGGGAATCTGTTTTAGCCCGTGATCTTGATAGATATCGCTGCCAGAGGCGCTTACTTCTCACGGGGACACCATTACAGGTTTGTTAAAAATAGCTATTTAGTACACTGTAGTAAGTCAGTAACTGAGTAACATGTTTGATGTTTTGTGAAAGGCTAGTTAAATTACATAATATCTAGTCTTGGCTGGGTTGTGTGTATTGTTGGATAGTTGTTGTCGTGTTTCTATGAATTATCCCTGAATGGCAACTTATGCTCCAAAAGGCTTGTCACCTGAAATGATTTAACTTGTTCGGCTGAACTTAACTGCTTATTTATGTTTGGTTATATGGGCTCTATAAGAGATGTCTATAAATCATTAATCATGGGCGCGGACCACATTTTTCTATGCAGAATGATTTGAAGGAACTTTGGTCTCTTTTAAATCTACTTCTACCAGAAGTTTTTGACAATCGGAAAGCATTTCATGATTGGTTCTCAAAACCCTTTCAAAAGGAGGGTCCTACGCATGATGCAGAGGATGACTGGCTGGAAACAGAAAAGAAGGTGATCATCATTCACCGGCTTCATCAAATATTGGAGCCTTTTATGCTCAGACGCCGTGTTGAAGATGTGGAAGGCTCACTTCCACCCAAGGTACGATATGATGCTGTCACAGTTGATCATCTCTTTTGGTCTGGCTGATTCTAATATCCTCACTGTGTTGCAGGTTTCCATTGTTTTGAGATGTAGAATGTCTGCTATTCAGAGTGCTGTATATGATTGGATCAAAGCTACTGGTACTCTTCGAGTTGATCCTGAAGATGAGAAGCGCAGGGTCCAAAAAAATCCAATTTACCAGCCTAAGGTGTACAAAACTTTAAATAACAGATGTATGGAGCTCCGGAAAGTATGCAATCATCCTTTGCTAAATTATCCATATTTTAATGACTTCTCCAAGGACTTCCTTGTTAGATCTTGCGGGAAATTGTGGATTCTGGATAGGATCCTTATAAAACTTCAAAGAACAGGGCATCGGGTACTACTCTTTAGTACCATGACCAAGCTCCTTGATATATTGGAAGAATATTTGCAATGGAGACGACTGGTCTATAGGAGGATTGATGGAACAACCAGCTTGGAAGATCGTGAATCAGCTATTGTGGACTTTAACAGCCCTAATTCTGACTCCTTTATTTTCTTGCTCAGTATTCGTGCAGCTGGAAGGGGTCTTAATCTACAGTCTGCTGACACAGTCATCATATATGATCCTGATCCTAACCCTAAAAATGAGGAGCAGGCAGTTGCTAGAGCCCACCGAATTGGACAGACAAGGGAAGTGAAAGTCATTTATATGGAAGCTGTTGTTGGCAAAATTTCTAGCCATCAGAAAGAAGATGAACTAAGAAGTGGGGGTACAATTGATCTAGAAGATGATCTTGCTGGGAAGGATCGATACATGGGATCTATTGAGAGCCTTATAAGAAATAACATTCAACAATACAAGATTGATATGGCTGATGAGGTTATTAATGCTGGACGCTTTGACCAAAGAACAACACATGAAGAGAGGCGAATGACTTTGGAGACATTATTACATGATGAAGAGCGGTATCAGGAAACTGTCCATAACGTTCCATCACTTCAGGAGGTAAATCGCATGATAGCCAGGAGTGAAGATGAAGTTGAATTATTTGATCAAATGGATGAAGAGCTGGACTGGACTGAGGAGATGACAAGCTATGACCAGGTGCC
The DNA here is from genome assembly GCA_949673435.1 of Macaranga tanarius. Classification (NCBI taxonomy): domain Eukaryota; kingdom Viridiplantae; phylum Streptophyta; class Magnoliopsida; order Malpighiales; family Euphorbiaceae; genus Macaranga; species Macaranga tanarius. The sequence goes on from CATIWO010193717.1 coordinate 7,763, forward strand.
CAACTGGCTTCGAGCCAGTACAAGAGATGTGAATGCTGCAGTAGCTAATTTATCAAAGAAACCATCAAAAAATATCTTATTTACTAGCGGAATGGAATCCGGTGAAATGGAAACTGAAAGGAAAAGGGGGCGGCCTAAGGGGAAAAAGTCTCCTAATTACAAGGAAGTTGATGAAGACAATGGAGAATACTCAGAGGCCAGTTCTGATGAGAGAAATGGGTATTCTGCACATGAAGAAGAGGGAGAAATTCGAGAATTTGAAGATGACGAATCCAGTGGTGCTGTTGGGGCACCTCCCATCAATAAGGACCAATCAGAAGATGATGGTCCAGCATGTGATGGTGGATATGAGTATCCGCGAGCTTCGGCAAGTGCTAGAAATAATCATGTACTAGAAGAAGCTGGTTCCTCTGGATCCTCTTCTGATAATCGAAGAATGATAAGAATGGTGTCTCCTGTTTCTTCACAGAAATTTGGCTCTCTGTCTGCATTAGATGCCAGACCAGGCTCAATTTCTAAAAAGCTGGTATGATGCTTCTCTGTGCTGTTGCTGTGCTATCAAATTTTCTGGATATTGCCATCTAGTGACTATATTTATTTTTACTTTTTCAGCCAGATGAATTGGAAGAAGGGGAAATTGCAGTGTCAGGAGATTCTCACCTGGATCACCAGCAATCTGGAAGTTGGATTCATGATCGTGAAGAAGGCGAAGATGAGCAGGTTCTGCAACCTAAGATAAAACGAAAACGTAGTATTCGGCTTCGGCCCCGCCACACCTTGGAAAAGCCAGATGAGAAGCTTGGCAATGAGGTACAGCGTGGTGATGCATGTTTGCTGCCATTCCAAGCTGACCATAAATATCAAGCACATTTGAGGACTGATGCAGAAATGAAAATATTTGGAGAGCCAAATCCTTCGAGGCATGATCAGAGTGATTCCTCCAAAAGCAAGAGAAACTTACCATCAAGGAGAATAGCTAATGCATCAAAGTTGCATGCCTCACCTAAATCTAGCAGATTAAATTTGCAGGCCGCTCCCCCTGAAGATGCTGCTGAACATTCTAGGGAGAGTTGTGATGGAAAAGTTACAAATGCAGGTGGAAGTTCAGTGCTGGGCTCTAAGATGTCAGATGTTATACAGAGAAGGGTATGCATTGTTGTACTGTGACTGTATTTTGATGATCTTGCTTAGTTGTTCACATTATTAGACTTTGATCTACTCTGTTCTTACTCAACTTAATGTGACTCGTCTGCTCATAGCAACAAAAATAAGGGCTAGTAATTGGAAATTGTGATTGGGCTCTTTGAATTTACCCCATTGATCATATGTTAGGACTTGATACTTTTTATCTTTTTGTGCTTGATGCTGTATCTATATCTATATATAGGGATAAAATTTTGGGGTTGCTTTTGTTGAGAATTTTTTTGTCATTTGATTCATGCTGAATGTCAGTGTTGCACCATCACTCTCCCTTCATTTATTGCATTTTATACCTACTTTTTAAGAATTTGTCACTTGAAGGATGCTGTACTCACCATGGAGCTTTTATTCCTAATATTTTGTGTATTCGTTGTATTTCGTTTTCCTTTGTTTATTAATTTATTATGGCTTGTATTTGAATTATTAAGTTGTGCATTATATCTTTTAATAATTGGAGGGGTTATTTATGAATGATAGATGTGTTTATGCTTTGAAGTTTAGAGAGTGATTTTCTGATAATCATATGTTGGTTACATGAGTTCTTATTTTTGGAAGTTCTCATTTTTGCAGTGTAAGAATGTTGTTAGCAAGCTTCAAAGAAGAATAGACAAAGAAGGGCAACAAATTGTGCCTCTCCTAACAGATTTGTGGAAGAGGATTGAAAATTCTGGTTACATGAGTGGTGCTGGAAATAATCTATTGGATTTGCGGAAGATTGAAATGCGTGTCGACAGATTAGAGTACAATGGAGTTATGGAGCTTGTGGTCGATGTGCAAGTTATGTTAAAGGGTGCAATGCAATTTTATATGTTCTCACATGAGGTATGTATGGTTGCTCATTCAACTCATTCTTTAGATCATACACATTGAGAACTTTTTTAAAAATTTTTGGGAGAATGCTATTGAAATTGTTTCTGGAAGCAATTATTCAGTGGCTTGATTAAGTTTTTTTAGTCTCTTCTATACGTGTGATTGGTCTTATTCTGAAAAAATAGCTAAGCTATTTTAAGCCTATTTATATGTCTGGTTGGTCTCCTTTGAAACATCTGACTGAAATTGCAATCATTGAGAAAATTCTGTTATGTCAAGCACTTGTGGAGTAGTCGAATATGTCACTTGTCTTCTTGCATCTGGTTATTTAAGATAGATAATGCTGAATATTGGACCAGGAGTTGTGCAAGTTATTTGCTTAGGATTCTCTTCTTGATTCACCTCATTTCTGTAAGTGGCTTCTGGAAACCATCTTTGCAGATCTTAGATTTTTTGTTATGCCTACAGCTTCCTGACTTATTCTGTACATCAAATTCCAAATTTTTTCTCTTGCATTGCATCAGGTAACAAATTCCCAACTGTCGCCATTAGAATTATGTAGTTTTTCATCTATTACAGGCATGAATTAGTGACTTAGTGCCCGATGTTTTGATGCAATGTAGCTCCATAGGTTACCTTTAATAATGGTTGGAATCTCAAGGTATATTTACATCATGCAGGTTAGATCTGAAGCAAGGAAAGTACATGACCTCTTTTTTGACATCTTGAAGATTGCATTTCCAGACACAGATTTCCGAGAAGCCAGAAGTGCACTCTCTTTCTCTAATCCGCTATCTACCTCCAGTTCTGCTCCATCCCCAAGACAGGCAGCTATGAACCAAAGCAAGAGACACAGATTGATAAATGATGTAGAACCAGACAATAATGCCACTCATAAGCCAATCCAACGAGGATCAATTCCTACTGGTGATGACGTGAGGGCCAAAGTACATTTGCCAAAGGAAACAAGGCATGGAACTGGAAGTGGCAGTAGCAGAGAACAATATCATCAGGATGATTCTCCAGTGCATCCAGGGGAGTTGGTTATCTGCAAGAAGAAGAGGAAAGACAGGGACAAGTCAGTGGCAAAATCGAGGACTGGATCAAGTGGTCCAGTCTCTCCCCCTAGCATGGCTCGGAACATCATGAGTCCAGGTTCAGGTTCGGTCTCCAGGGAAACAAGAATAGCCCAGCAGAATTCTCATCAGCAAGGGTGGGCCAACCAAGCTCAGCCAGCAAATAATGGTCGTGGTGGTGGTGGGAGTGTTGGTTGGGCAAATCCTGTAAAGAGGTTGAGGACAGATGCTGGTAAAAGGAGGCCTAGCCATTTGTGATTTTTGCTCAAAAGGATAGTGTATAATGGGAAAAAGGAAAGTTATTGCTGTTAGTTGAGAGTGTATTAGTGGCCCTTTGTGGTCTGTAACAAATGCAGTTAGCTATACTGTTAATGTAGTGTAGGTCATTGATCCTCCATTGTATACTGCTCCTTCTATGATTTCAGAAATCCAATAGCTTTCGCTTCTGCGTCCTGCAGTTGCTCACGATTTCGCCTCTGTTGAACTGTTCCATGTCTTGAATTATAGAGGTTTATTCTATGGCGCATGCTACTTGCATTGCACAAGTAAATCCCGGTCCCCAGCCCTCATCCCTCCATGCTCTTGAATATTGTTAATTACTAGTGTAGTGGCAACATAGTACTCTCAATGATGGAAATTAATTCTTTGTACCATCAACATGTTGCTTTTACAGTGGGGTGTTTGTTTTAGCTGTTGGATAAAACTATTAGTTGTTCAGTTCCCAATAGCTATAAAAATCTGTTTGATTATTTTTTTTGAAAAGGAGTTGGTAGCTGTTAGATATCCGAATTTGAAGCATTTCACCAACAGCTCTATTTTTTAAATTATAGTTACTGTCTTATCCTCTTAACTTTAACTATTTATCACTACTTAATAAAATAACTTATTATCATTACTTAATAAAATAATTAATTATCATCACTTAATAAAATATTATTTGTATAAAATTACGGCTCATTAATAATAATAATAATAATAATAATAATATTTTATTTAAAATAAATTGTCAAAAAATTAATAAAAATAGATATATTTATTTTTTAAAATTGTATAAATAATTAAAAACCATCTATAATATTTCTAAGTATAAAATAATATTTTTTTATCCTACAAACTATTGTTAATATTTAAATCATATATTATATATAATATCTATATATGTAATTACATATACATTATCAGCAGTTGTTAGTATCATTTAGCTATCATCAACAGATTATCAAACAGGCCCACTAAACAGAACAGCTTTTTTTTTTTGGCCGATTCCCTGCCTGTTAATTGGTTTGTGTTCTCCATGACGTATAAAGCTTGATACTTAATGGCATTTCCAGTTACTAGTGAGATGCTGATATCTTGAGAGAGAACTGCAAAACCATAACGCTCTGGTAAAATCCCCTCACTGGTTATCAGACATCTGTAAGTATACATGTAAGCATCAGCTTTATTAATAAATAAATACCATTACAGGAAACAATGCCAAATAACATGAAGCAAATGATACATTTATTTACATAGGAAAATAAAGGAAAGGCTTGGAAATGTTTTCTTTTCCTGCCTGGTACATGACTTCATTTTGTGATCTGGGGTTGATTTCACAAATCCTAGAAACATCATTTACAGACACAACATGCAGTTTGAGAGGATGAGCTGGGAACCACTATGGATCTGCCTGGCCTGCCATTTCCTCATCTGGAGAATCATACTCATCATCACTCACCTCCTCATCGCTAGAATTTTCTTCTGGAGCAGCCCCAATGTCCTCTAGCTTGGCATATTTCTCACAGTATTCTGTTTGACAAGCCATTAAAAGCAGGGTTAACATCATATTGGCATAAATTAATCTTGTCCTTTAATCGATTAGGAAACAAAAATTATAGTAAAAAATTGTAAGAAGCATTAGTTTTAGGATTTAAAATTCATCAATGCCCTATTTTGGTTTCCATATTGTAGAATGGCAATGAAACCAACTGCTTTCTGCAATAATTTAGCCACTCAGCTGCAATTTTTTAGAAAAGAGCATGGGAACAAGACAGAAATAAAACTCTTAAGTACTTATATAACCCATATGATGATGGAGATAAATCAATAATGTTAAAGCAGTAGCCATATTTCAAGATTAGATATGATAAATGAAGATTTTGCTTGAGGGTCGCTAATTAGGCCCTTGAAGACATTTAAACCCACCTCAGTACTAGCTGGAGAAAGATGAAGAAAACATAGCATTATATGTTGTATCAACAGGTGCTACGGTAAGTATCCTTAATTTGCCTTTCGAACATGTTGTATTGTACTCCAATAAACAATTAGCACATGCAAATCAAGATAAATGCTTACATTTGATTACAAAACAAATGCCAACTACTAAATTTGGATGCTAACCATCAGAAGCATTACTTCCATAAATGCGGAAAAAGGCAACATCAATTCTCATCAACCATGTAAATATGACATTCCAAAAGTAATTATGATGAAGACGACCAGCAAAATCTCATTCATTCACTACTAATTAATCTGTTGTGAATGAGTATACGCTGAAAGCAAAAATTAAAAACTTTCATCTAGGTTTGCATTATGCACAATGCCTAATCAGAAATCAATAACTCAGGAAAAGGGTAGTTACCTTTAACCCTCTGTTCGTAAGCAGGCCGATCACGCATCATCAGAGCAGCAGCCTCTCCATTTAACGGGTCTGACGGATTAGGATACAGAAGAAGTTGTGGTAGAAACACTTCAAACACATTTACCAAATCTGCAGAACATAAGCACCAAATAGTTAGGCATCACAGATCTCAAAATTGCAACTTCAAAATTTATCTTAAACAGGCATAATGAAAGTTTTTACCGAACATGGGACTCCATGTCTGATTGATAACATCTAAACAAACTGAGCCAGACCTTAAAATAATATCAAAGAAGATATTTAGCTTTAACAAAACATTGCTCCTTGAAACAGAAAAAACTGGGTGATCAATTAAATAGTGAAAATCACTATTTGGTTCTTATATCTAATTACTTACATTTCATCAACATTTGGGTGGTAGATCTTATTAACAAAGCCAATTGAGGGAGATTTGTAAGGATAGGCATCTGGCAGCTCAACTCTTATCCTCCACACACCTCCATGATAAGGACCTGCCATAATCCATCACACAGACAATAAGAGTAATAAAGACTCTTAATTTCTTCAAGTACTAAATATATGCAATTTACTACTAAATTTGTTAAGAAGCCATTAACAAAAAACAGTTCTAAAAAGAATAAGAGTAAATGCGACATGAAAAACAAGAACAAACCTAAAATTAACTTCTTTCTGAGATCAGTATATATATATATATACACATGACCATACAGAATCTACAAATTTTATAAACTAATGGAATGAGAACTAAAAGCAACTCCAAAAAATCAAGAAAATAATGTTACTTAAAATCTAGTCTTATTGATTAACAACCTCAAGATTCTATCTTTCCTCTCCAACAACTATAAATGGTTAACATGGCTAAATCAAGGAACAATCCTATCAAAATACCCAGGAAAAAAATAATAATAATCCCCTTGACTAAAACTCAAGCTTTTATCATCAAAAAGAAACTAAAAAACTGGTAAAGAAAATATGGAAGCAAGAAAAAAGAAAAAGAAAAACATATGAAGATTACTGTCATTGGGTCCATGGAAATAAACATAAAACTCTTGCATGCCATCATTGATCATCTCAACTTTGTAGTCACTCATCATCCTAAACAAACCAAGAAATTAAAAACCCACATAAGAAAAACAGAAAAAAAAAGAAACTACAAACAAAGAAAGAAGAGAAGAAGAAGATATCAAAGACAAAAAAAATAACAATAAATAAAGAAGATTAATTAACAGTTTCATCAAGTCCATCTCTCTGCGTTTGCTTGGGGAAGACATGATTGATATCCTTCTTCAAAGTTTCTTTCTTTTCACAGATTCAAAGAACAAAAAAAACAAAAAGATTTGAAAGAGATGAGGAAACAAAGAGAGCAAGTTTAGTTTCCGTGTCCAACCGAGTGAAGCAAAACAAGAACCGTTTAGACACGAGAACCAGTACTAATATTAATAATAAAACTGGCAGAAGATAAATAATATTTAATATAATGTCCACATTTCGTATAAAAATTAACTTTGGAGATTCTACGGACTCTCTAAATAATAATATTATTTATTGAATAATGAATATATATATATATAATTATATATATGTGTGTGTATCCATAATGATAACATTTTGTCACTAAAAGGTCGCTTGGTGTTTTTTTTTTGGGTCAATAGCTTGGTGTCCTTCAAAACAAATTTTAATTGTACTTATTACGTAAAAATTAATTTTAGATAAAAAAATAATACAATAATTCATTTGTGTCTTGCAATTAATGGCTTTATATTAAATGTGCAACATTTCTTTTTGTATTTTATGAATTTGTAACCCATTAGTCTATAAAAATATATATATAGTTGCAAGTAATGCCTTGCAACTCTTTCAAGATTCTTCCTCATTGAACATATATTTTTTTTATATAATTATTTTGTAGGTCACCGAATTTGCAAGTATTGTCAAGATTCCTACATTTTAAGAGGACCCGTTTCAATAAATTAGCTCATATTTTCTTTTATTGGTAAGCTTTGATTTTTATCCTTCGAAATTTTATTTTATCCAAAGGCCTTACAGCTTTGTCTAATATAAAGATAGACCCA
>CATIWO010193724.1:0-17021 GCA_949673435.1 Macaranga tanarius
TTGCCTCGGTGGGTCATTCTCTAAGTCCATTTTGCTTGGTGATTGTCGAGATATGATTGTTTGTTTTTCTTTCTCATGAACTGTCTTTTCTAACTCCAGATCAAGTGGTGTTAATTCAAGTCCTTGTTTGTTTGCACTTCGTGTGTTGTGCATCAGCTAACACAAATTCCTGCAATACCACAATTAAAAGTAAAAATAAAAATAACGTCTAAATCAAGCAACATAATTTTCTTAACAATATAAATCCTTTGCCAATCCCTGGTAATGGCGCTAAAAACTTGATGTATGTGTATACCCGCAAGTGCACAGAATCGTATCAAGTAGTAAATAAAGATATCGTCCTACAGAGATTGGAGATTGAATACTGAAATAGTCACTATGTTTGATTATTCAGACAACGAAATAGAGTTTAGATTTCTTTAAGAACTAAAACCAAATCAACTTGAAGTAAAATGCAAATTCAAACAATTATTAAAAGCCAGGGTTCTTATTCTCAATTGGGACCATTTCAAAGGTTTGATTACACAACTAGGTCTACACTAGTTCTAATTCATTTTGAAGAGATATTAGAAACTATAGATTTTCTTCTCAGATAAACTTATAATTAATTGGAAATTAATTAACACTAAGTTCATTGGCTCTCACCAATATAATGCCTTTTAATACCAATTTTAATCACAACCTTAAATTAATATTAATCCACTTAATTGTCTCTCAACTAATCAAGCAATCAATAGGTTATTGCCTTTTTCTACAAAACCTATCTCTCAATTAAGCTCATAGTGTCAATTCAATTCTAGGGTGATCAGTACTAAAACGACATTAAGCACAACAACAACTAATGAATTAAATCTAGCAACCTAACAATAATTACAATAAGCACATGGTCAATCCAGAATAAGAACCCTAAAAAGGATTTAGCTACTCATGCTAATGATAAAAGAAAACAAACAAGAATTGAAAACCATTCTGAACATAATACTATTAATTAAAAGTGAGATACAAGAAAAATCCCCTTTCAAATGATGTAAGGAAGCCTTGCTCTTCCAACTTCAAGCCAAGTATCTCCTCTACTAAGAAAAATAAAATGAAAATGTATTCTGAAGAACAAAAAGAATGAAACTAAATACCAAAACTAAAACTAAAAACTTCCTAACCCTAAATGAAAACAAAATGGTTCTATTTAAAGGACCTAGTTTCCTAATGAAAAAGGTCATTTAAACTCTCCCAAACTTTATCTAAACATAGGCTTAAAAGATGAGCTTCTATCTATCCAAACTCCAGCTGAAAATCCACTTTTGATTGGCTGTCACATCATCATGCACGAGTACACAATAATTGGACACGCCCATGCATCAAAATAACTCTGAAATAGCAAAATTAGGCATGGTCATGCGTATGGGCGTGCACTAGCACATAGGCATGCGCATGGGCATGTGCTCTGTGACTGGTTCCTCTTCAATTCAGGCATGGGCAAGCGCATGGTCATGCACTGGCACATGGGCGTGCACATGGCCATGTGCACTGGTGCAAAACTGACTTTCAACTTTAAGCTTCAATCTTATCCTTATCTTCAAGCCCTATCTCCAGCTCTTCTCAAATGCATCCTACAACCATAAAATAAACAAAAATTACCTATTTAACATAAAAACACTTAAATTCAAATAAAATAACAAAACTAACTAAATTACCTAAAAACTAACTAAATAATGGAATTCTAAACTAAATATGTAATAAAATAGAGTGTTCAATACATGCATATTTCACACTCATCAGCGTATGTGCGTTGATTATAGAAAACTTAATAAGACAACTAGGAAAGACCATTTTCCTTTACCATTCATTGACCAAGTTTTGGAACGTTTGGCTAATTTTTCTTATTTTTGCTACTTAGATGGGCTTAGTGGTTTTTATTAAATACCTATTCATCCCAATGACCAACCTAATACTACTTTTACATGTCCCTATGGTACCTTTATATTTAGACGCATGCCTTTCGGGCTATGCTATGCTCCCGCAACATTTTAAAGATGCACGTTCTCCATTTTTAATGATCTAATTGAAGATTATGTAGAGGTTTTCATGGATGATTTTAGTGTTTATGGTGCTAACTTTTCAAATTGTCTAGAAAATCTTTCTAAAGTGCTTGACAGGTGCAAAGAGCATAAATTAGTGCTAAATTGAGAGAAATGTCATTTCATGGTGCAAGAAGGCATTGTTCTAGGCCATATAGTGTCAAAGCAGGGTATTGAAGTTGATAAGGCAAAAATTGAAGTCATAGCTAATTTGCCACCTCCAAAATGTGTCAAAGATGTAAGAAGTTTTCTTGGGCATGCAGAATTTTATAAAAGATTCATTAAAGACTTCTCTAAAATTGCCAAACCATTGTGTAACTTGTTAGCAAAGGAAGCAATTTTTGAGTGTGATTAAGCATGTTTGGATTCCTTTGAAAAGCTTAAGAAAGCTCTTGTTTCAGCTCCTATTTTATAGCCACCTAATTGGGAATTACCATTTAAGATTATGTACGATGCTAGTAATTATGCTATGGGGGTTGTTTTAGGCCAAAGAAAAGAAGGGAAGCCTTCTGTGATCTACTATGCTAACAAGCTTCTTGATGGTGCTCAAATCAATTATACTACCACCAAAAAGGAACTTCTTGCCATTGATTATGCTTTTGACAAATTTAGAGCATATCTTGTTGGTTAAAAGGTGATTGTCTACTCGGATCATACTGCTCTCAAATATCTTTTTAGCAAGAAAGATGCCAAACCAAGGTTGCTTCGGTGGATTTTGATGCTTCAAGAGTTTGATTGGGAGGTTAGAGACAAGAAGGGTAGTGAAAATCTTATAGCAAATCATTTGTCAAGGCCAGATCAAAAAGGATTAAACAAGCAAGATGATGGTGTACCTATCAATGACACATTCCCGGGTGAATAACTCCTATAAATTGCTAAAAATGAACTTCTATGGTATGCGAATATTGCTAACTACCTAGTAAGTGGAGTTTTACCTTATGGAATGGACTTTAGATAGAAAAAAAGATTCTTGCATGATGTCAAATTCTATTATTGGGAAGAACCACTATTATACAAGAGGTGTGGAGACAATTTGATAAGAAGATGTGTTCCACAAGATGAAGTTCCGGATGTTCTAAGACATTGCCACTCCATGGAGGTTAGTGGACATTTTGGTGCATCTAAGACATCATCTAAGGTATTCTTATCAGGATTTTGGTGGCCTACACTGTTTAAAGATGCCCGAGATTTTATGCTCGTTTGTGATAGCTGTCAAAAAACAGGTAACATTTCCAAGAAGCATGAGATGCCTTTGAGTGATATTCTAGAGGTCAAAATTTTTGATGTTTGGGGTATCAATTTTATGGGACCATTTCCAAGTTCTTTAGGCAATAAGTACATCTTTGTCATAGTGGATTATGTCTCTAAATGGGTAGAACCTACTCCATCCATTACAAATGATGCCAAGGTTGTCAAGAAAATGCTTAAGAAGAATATATTCTCTAGGTTTGGTACTCCAAGAGCATTGATTAGTGATGGCGGTTCTCATTTTTACAACCATATTATTGAATCACTCTTGAAAAAGTATGGTGTTACTCACAAGGTAGCTACTCCATACCACCCTCAAACTAGTGGTCAAGTTAAAGTTAGTAATAGACAACTCAAATGGATTTTAGAAAATAAGATATCTGCTTCAAGAAAGGATTGGGCATTGAAGATTGATGATGCATTATGGGCATATAGGACAGCTTTCAAAACTCCCATTGGTCTTACTCCATATCAATTGATCTATGGGAAGTCTTGTCACTTGTCGGTTCAGTTTGAACATAAAGCTTATTAGGCAATAAGAGCATTGAATTTTGATTTAATTAAAGCCGATCAAAAGAGGCTCCTTCAACTTAATGAATTGGAGGAATTATGGATGAATGCCTATGAAAATGCTAAGATCTACAAAGATAGAACTAAGTAATGGCATGACAAGCACATTCAAAAGAAGGAATTTCATGAAGGGCAGCTTGTTCTTTTGTACAATTCAAGACTCAAACTCTTTCCTGAAAAGTTAAAACTAAGGTGGTCAGGTCCATTCCAAATTGTTAAAGTTTTTCCTTATGGTGCTATCGAGATTACAAATGACAAAGGTGAAATTTTTAAAGTCAATGGTCATCATTTAAAGCCTTATATTGTTGGTGATCAATTGGAGAAAGGGATATCCATTCCATTCAATTCTCCACTTTAATCTTCATAGAGGTAATGGTCAAGCTATAGACCTCAATTTAGTTGATTAAAATTTGATGTTCTTTCTATAATAATCAAGTTTAGGAATTAAGCTTTTCAACTACTCTTTTCCTTTAAGTAATAAGGATCCACACCCACTTCAAGTTCACTCAATGAATTCAAATACCCATTGTCTTCTATTTGCAACTCAATAATATATATATATATATATATATATATATATATATATCTCAGATTTCTTATTTTGATACTTTCTCGGTTTAATTTATTATTTAACATAAATTTAGTCTCTATGTCTGAGACTTAAGAATTTATACTCATTTCTCCATATATCTATAATTTGATTTCACTTCATATCGATAGTCAAATTTGAGGATTAAACTTTCAAACTTCCCCTTTTCTTTGAGAAGTAAGGATCCATATTAACTTTAAGTTCACTTATTAGACTCAATCACATAGTTACATCTATATGTAACTTTATCACTCGTATTATTAATAAAATAGGTTCCATTTAACCTAATTCAGGTTCATTTAAGTGACCTTAGTGTTTATATACATATTGACATGCTTCTAATTGAGGTTAGGTTGCAATATTTTGCATTTAAGCCCATTTTGCGTCGGTTCCAATCATAGAGGCGCCCCCTCAGTGCACAAAGGCGTCGCCTCAGCACAGTGAGGCACCTCCATATCGATCAGGCGGTGCTTGATCGACCAGCATAGGTGTTCTACACTTAAAAATGGCAGAAATTCAACTCACAAACACATATTCATACCCCAATTACAAAAATAATGACTACAATATGAATTCCAGTCTCTTAAACACTATAGAACATGCATTTAGACATAAATAGGTATAAATTTTCTACCAATAAAAATCGTAAATTCCAATATTATACTCAAGAATTTCAAATTGAATTTCCAAGAGAAACAATAAAAATTTAACCACTCAATTGATTTGAAGCTCAATTTTGACAAATCTTAATGTTGGTTGAACCCTAGCTATAATACCCGTCAAGTTTCTTCTTCTTCTCTTCTTTTCTTCTTTTTCTTCATCTTCCTCCTTTACTTTCCTTTATTTTTCTTCTTTTCTCTGCAAAACCCAACCACTCTAACTTTTTGATCCTTCTTCTTTCCTTTCTTTATCCATAAATCCTCCTACTTTCTTTTCTTTCATTTAAGTCCTTATTCCCTTTTCAAATTAATCCAACATTCTATTTTTCATTTTATTTATAACTAATTCTTTTAAATATTATTTCCTCCAAAAAATAACTTAAACATATTTAATTAAATCTTAAACTATTAGTAAATCTCACTAATCCTGTCCTGAGGACACGAATGTTACAAAAACTCTACATGTGGCAAAATCTCATCCCGTGATTTCATATTCTTCTTAAATATAGCACACATTAATTGTCCCAAAGTTTTATTAACAACTTCAGTTTGATCATCAGTTTGTGGATGATATGCAGTACTAAACAACAATTTAGTTCCTAATTTTGCCCACAAAGTCATCCAAAAATAGGACAAAAACTTAGTATTCCTATCACTCACAATAGTTTTAGGTATACCATGCAAACATACTATATTCTTAAAGAACAAATCAGCAATATGTGAAGCATCATTAGTTTTATGACATGGAATAAAATGCACTATCTTAGAAAACCTATCAACAACCACATATATGCTATCATTACCACGCCTAGTCCTACGTAGTCCAAGTACAAAATCCATAGATATGTCTACCCAAGGTGATTGTGGAACAGGCAATGGTGTATACAACCCATGCGGATGCACCTTAGACTTATCTTGCAAATATGTAATACAATTAGCACAATACTTAGCTACATCAGATTTTATATTAGGCCAAAAGAAGTGTTCATGTAAAACATCTAATGTTTTAGTTATACCAAAGTGTCCCATCAAACCTCCCTTATGTGCCTCCTTAATTAACAATAAATGTAATAAACATTTAAGCACACAAAGTTGCTTTAGGCAAAACAAATACCCATTATGTCTATAAAATTTGTCAAAGGCAGTCTCACATGCATTATACACATTACTAAAATCATGATCATGTGCATATAATTCTTTAATATGCTCAAAACTAAGTAATTTAGCATCCAAAGTGGTAAGTAAAATGTACCTCTATAACAATGCGTCAGCCCCAATGTTTTCCTTACCTTGTTTATATTTGATAACATAAGGACTCAAGAAACTCACTCCACTTAGCATGTCATTTGTTAAGTTTACTCTGACCTTTCAAATGCTTCAAACTCTCATGGTCGGTATGGATAACAAACTCCTTAGACAATAGGTAATGTTGCCACATTTCCAATGCCCTTACCGAGGCATACATTTTCTTGTCATATATCAGATAGTTAAGTGTTGTGCCACTTAGTTTTTCACTAAAATATGCAATTGGCTTACCCTCTTGCATAAGTACAACACCAATTCCCACTCCAGAAGCATCACATTCAATTTCAAATGTTTTATCAAAGTTAGGCAATACAAGAATAGGTGCAGAAATTAATTTAGATTTCAGTATGTTAAAAACATCTTCTTATTCTTTACACCACCTAAATCCAACATTCTTTTTAATTACTTCTGTCAAAGGGGCTGCTATGCTAGAAAAATCACGCACAAAGCGTCTATAAAAACTAGCTAAGCCATGGAAACTATGAACGTGCCTGACATTCTTAGGTATAGGCCAAGTTTCAATAGCCTTAACCTTATCATGATCCATCTCTATACAATGCTCACTAATAATATATCCTAAAAATATAACTTTAGGCACACATAATGAACATATAGCAAGCTTAGCATATAACTTTTGTGCTTGTAGAACACTAAAAATAGATCTAATATGCATAACATGGTCCTCTAGTGATTTACTATACATAAGTATATCATCAAAATAGACAACAACAAATCTACCTATAAAATCTCTCAAAACATGGTTCATTAAACACATAAATATACAAGGAGCATTAGTTAAACCAAATGGCATGACTAACAACTCATATAACCCATATTTTGTTTTAAAATTAGTTTTCCACTCATCACCAATTTTCATTCTAATTTGATGATACTCAGCCATTAAATCAATTTTAGAAAATATGCACGCACTATGCAATTTATCCAACATGTCATCTAAACGAGGTATAGGATGGTGATACTTTACAGTGATTTTGTTCATGGCATGACAGTCAACACACATATACCATGTTCCATCCTTTTTAGGCAATAATAACATGGGAACAGCATATAGGCTTATACTTTCTCTAATCAACCCTTTAGACAACAACTCATCCACTTATCTTTGTAATTCCTTAGTTTCTTCGGGGTTACTCCTATAGGATGGTCTGTTTGGAATTTCTGATCCAGGAATAAAATCAAATTGATGTTCGATCCCCTTTAATAGTGGCAAACCTTCAGACATAGACTCAGGAAATAGATCTTCAAATTCCTGTAACAAAGCTTGAAAAGAACTAGGAAGAGAAGAGATAATTAGGTTAGAATTAACAGACAAACATGCACTTTTGAATACCAATAGTATCATAGGTTGCTTGTTTATATAAGCTTTTCTAATCTCACCCTTTCTAGTATAGAAATTTCCTTTTACCTATTTTTTACCACTTTTTGCACACTATTCTCTCCTTTTGCATGTGCACTCTCATGAATTTTTTCCTCATTGCACATCCTCTCTAATTTCTCTCCTTTTTTCTCTCTAAACTCATGCCTCTCTTGGCTTTTCTCATAACTCTCTTTTTGCTTGTGCACCTTTTCTTTTTCATGTGCACTCTCATATTCATTCAAAATTTTTTTATCTTCATACACTTCTTTAGGCATCATAGGTAATAAATTGATAGTTTTGTCATTCATCTTAAATGAATAACAGTTAGAAATCCATCATGTATGATTCATCTATCATATTGCCACGGATGTCCTAATAATATGTGACTAGTATGCATAGGAACTACATCATAAAATACCTCATCATGATAACGCCCAATAGAAAATAAAATTAATGTTTGTCTAGTGACCTTAATATCCCCACTATTATTTAACCATTGCAATCTATAAGGCCTAGGGTGTTTAGTTGTTTTAAGTCCCAATTTATTAACTAAAACAGCATTAACGACATTAGCACAACTCCCACCATCTATCATCATACTACACATCTTATTATCTATTATGAACCTAGTATGAAAGATGTTTTCACGTTGTACCTCTTCCTCCTTAGCTTGTATGCTTAAGGCACGCCTAGTAACTAATGTGTAAATTGGTCCTTAAGGGGCTGATTTATCACCCTCCATGTCAGATACATTCTCTAATGGTGGCATGTCACTCAAATCATCATCATCCTTATCCTCGCTCACCACCTCTCTATTATATAGGGTTATAATTTTCGCATTTAGATATTGTGCAGCCCTATGTCCATATCCCATCCATCTAAAGTACTGAATATTACTTAACTTACCTTTGGATTTGTCATCCTTAGGTTACGCCTTTGGTGTAGTAACATCCTTGCTTTTTTTTGGCTCAAATCTGCCCTTATTTGCACTTACATCTCCTCCTTTATTGTTCTTCTAATTTGATTTCCATGGGGATGTAGGAATCGAATTTGCCTTGGCTTTTGCCTTCAATTACTTTTCCACTTTGATTGCCATGTATACCATGTCCTCTAAATCTATATAATGATGTAATTCAATAAGGTTAGTAATTTCATGGTTCAGACCTAATAAAAAACATGCCATGGTAGCCTCTCTATCCTCCTCAATGTTTACTTGAATTATGGCCATCTCCATCTCTTGATGATACTCTTCAATACTTCTAGAGCCTTGAGTCAATCTTTATAGCCTATTATATAGCTTCCTATAATAGT
Organism: Macaranga tanarius; assembly: GCA_949673435.1. Classification (NCBI taxonomy): domain Eukaryota; kingdom Viridiplantae; phylum Streptophyta; class Magnoliopsida; order Malpighiales; family Euphorbiaceae; genus Macaranga; species Macaranga tanarius. The sequence goes on from CATIWO010193724.1 coordinate 9,136, forward strand.
GTTGAGGTATAAATCTCTTCCTCATTATAGCTTTTATCTCCACTTCTATGCCTAATGGATGTAAATTGATCACATCAAACACTGGCATAGTCATTAAACTCCACGATTGCCAACTTTACCTTCTTTTCTTCTGTGTAGTTATAGTAATCGAACATACGCTCAACCTTCTTTTTCCATTCAAAGTAAGCCTTCGGATCACTCTTACCTTGGAAAGCTAGAATCTTCATCTTGATTGATCTCAAATTTCCATCCTTAGATTTGCTCTTGTTGGCACGTGTAGATCCCTCTTCGACTGCCTCCTCTTCCAAATCATCAAAAAGGATGCATTTGGTGTCCCTTACTCGAATAGGGGTACATAGCTCCAATCTCTCCAACCTTTCGTGGACCTTTTGACTTTCACTCCTCATGTCCTCTTGTTGAGCTAACATCTTTTATAACATTCCTTGTATCGCTTCTAGTGTAATCTTCTTATTTGTATCCATGATGTATATTGAAAGAAAATTAAAATAAAAAATTCATATTCTAACACTCTCTTACGTGTTTCTCTCAATTAGATTAGAAACTCTCTAATGCACTCACAAATCAAGCACATACAAGAATTCCCTTTGAGTTCTCAATTGAGCTAAACCTCTACTACTTTTGAGAGAATTACAAATCAAACCTTGACAACTATAGCTAATAGCGAAGGAAAACTAAAAGGATCAACTCTGAAAGCCTTTAAACACCTTATGAGCTTAAATCACGATTTATGTCATTTTTGGGGTTATTTTGGGTATAACAGAATTTTAGAGCTATTTATGCACGAATTTTATTGTAATTTTGGGTTTTAATAGGGTCTAGAAATATAAGATGAAGAACATTATGGTTATGAAAAAGAGATCAAATTCTTGGATGTTTAAAAGGTGAAAAACATATAGAAAGAAGGGTTCAAAGATGAAGAATGATGCTAGGGTAGGTATGCAAAGACAAATAAGGTGACGATATGCAAATTTGATAAGTTTTCACGAGCTAAAATGCTTACCCATGAATTTTGTTGATGCAACAGATTATGGTCGATACGGTTTCTTTGATGTTTGTTGGGGCCGAAATCACTTGATGTGGATGCATATGATTTTTTTTTCAATGCACAAATACTACGCTAAGGATATGTAGCTTATACTAAAGCCAGTGCTCTGATACCAAATCTGATACAACCCACTAGTTATCTAACAATTAGGAACTGTAACAATTTATTAGAACCTTGCCTAAAGATCTATCTAGTGTAAACTAAAAAGAATTAGAATCCAATCGCTATCTAACAACTAAGAACTCTAATTATCAAAGGGTTGAATTCGCAACACGCTCGAAGCAAATTCGAAGATATCTCTCGCAAGGACTCAGGAAAATTCAAATCTGAATTTGAAAATAATCAATATCAATCAGCTTATGAAAAATAATGTTTCTACAAGTATTTATAGACTTTTAATCCTAAACCTAAACTGATTCTAAAAGAAAACAACTCTTTAGGAATAAACAACTATACTCCTAATTAGACTTAAATCCTAATTAGTAAAGAAAACTCCTATTTAGCTAATTAAAACATAAATTCGTATAAAATAAATCTATCAAGACATGGCCGTGTATAATTAAACACGGGCGTGTGTGAGCTATGAAAAACTGGCAGACTGTTACAAAGCTTGGAACACAGCCTGATCTTAATCATACACGGGGCATATTTTGATGACAGTTTTGAGAAAGAACGTCACACGGCCTGATGCACGGGCGTGTCTCGGTGATGATTTTGAGATATAACGTTACACGGCCTAATGCCTACTTGTACACGGGTATGTCTCTAACCGTGTATTCTACTGGTCATTTTAAGCTCCTTGAACACGGGTATATCTATGGCCCCGTGTACCCTACTGGCTATTTTGGGTACTCAAAATATGGGCATGCAGAAGTCCATATGGGCGTGTATCGACTTGAACATGACTAACTAAGTTGACTAACTTAGTTACCACTAAATTGCTTCCATCTTATCCCCTATGCTCGAAATTCTCTTGTACAAGACCTATGATGGCCTCTTTCATCCTCTTAGCTCGTGATTTTGTTATAGGTCCTCCACCATAGCTCAAAGGATTTGAATTTGGTGTAGTATCCCCATGTCTATATGCATCAACTACTGTCCTATTTTTTTCTTTCAATAATCCCATTTTACTGTGGGGTATATGGAGCACTTGATTGAGGTACAATTCCATGTTCTTCATAAAAAGAAGAAAATTCTATAAAAATATATTCACCACCTCTATCACTCCTTAGGATCTTTATTTTCATACTATTTTAATTTTCAACTTCAAATTTATAAATCTTAAACATTTCAAAAGCTTGATCTTAGTTTTCATCAAGTACATCATGTATATCATTCATATGGTTGGCTGAGCCACCTGTTTATTATGTTCATGCATACATAATTTAATTTAAGTTTATTTTTATTATTTATGTTTGTTTTTTATTTATTTTAAGTCATTTGCATCATACTTGTATGTTTTTTTTACTGTTGATACTCGCCTCGTGATCTTTAAGATTCTAGCAGGTTTAACGAAGCAGTAAATTATTTTTATCATCTTCTTCTTCTTCATTTTTGTTCATATTTAAGTCTATTTTATTTTGATTTTATGTTTGTTTAATTTAAGTTTATTTATATTTCATGTTTATTTTAATTTACCTTATTTTATATTCCTGTTGTGCTATTCATTATCTTCAACTGTGATTCTTCTTCTCATTTTGTCTGTATCCCTTATCGATCCTTAGGAGTCTGATGTATATATAAATATTCACTTAACCTTTAAAATGTCACAATTTTAAACTTATAGAATTCGGTCCCATTCATGTTTGAAACACACCAATTACTTTAGTCTATGGCTCATTTCCTTATTTCGATACTTTTTCGGTTTAATTTATTATTTAACATAAATTTAGTCTCTATGTCTGAGACTTGAGAATTTATACACTTTATCCGATATGTCAAAAAAATCATTTCACTTCAGATCAATAACTTTGTTTCATATTACTTAATTTAACTAAATCACATGATTTCTGATGTTCACGTATGTTGCTCAATGTTTTGGTTTGATTTTACGTTCCAAAGATTATGTTTCGGTTCATTTATAGTACATAAATGAGCTACAAAGGTGTCTCCTCAGTATAGAGGCACCGCCCCAGCTCCATTAAGGTACCGCCTAAGTACTAAGGCATAACCTTAGTACTGAGGCACCGTCTCTTTCCATTGAGGCGTCACTTTTATGCTACTCAGGTGTCGCTTGATCATTCAGGTGCGTTCTGCACCAAAATTTTGACAGAATTTAACTCAAAAATCCATAATTTTTACACCAATTATACCATAATGACTACAATACAAGTTCTAGCCTTTTAAGCACACTAAAACATACATTTGGACATATATATGCATTATTTTCTATAATCAAAAATAAAAATTTCCAACATTATAACTCAAGAATTTCAAACTAAAAATTTTAAGAGAAACAATAAAAGACAACTACTCACAAGTTTAGAAGTTCAAAATTGACAAATTATAAATTTCTTGGAACCCTAACTACTACTTCTTCTTCTTCTTCTTCTTCTTCTTCTTCTTCTTCTTCTTCTTCTTCTTCTTCTTCTTCCTTTTCCTTTATTTCCTTTCTTCTTCTTTTTCTTTTGCTTCTGCGTTCTTTAACACAAAAGCTTATTTTTTTTCAATCCTTTAGTTAACTACTCATTATCTCATAAATCCTCATATAATCTTTTTCTTTCAATTTAGTCCTTCATTATTTTCAATTTAATCCAATCTTAAACTTGATTTTATTCTCATTAAATCATCCCTATCAAATTTGCTTAAAATAATAATACTCAATTATCTTAAATTAGCCCCTTTCATTCTATTAAATTATTTCTGAGGACACGGATATTACATTTATACCTATGAATTAGGGATGATATATGGATTTATTTATATGCTATTTTTAAATTTTTGACGAAAATGGTAATATTGGATTATTTATGGACCAAAAAAATTTATGGGGACTATATGCGAAACTTAAATAAAAATTTAGCAACTAAAAAGATACAAATTAAAGTTTTATAACCAAATTGATGAACAAGAAAAATAGAAAATGGGATGTAAGGACATATCAGTAGCAATTAAAACTTTGAGGGGAATCTAAAAAGCAAGAGATTTGCTTAAGTCATATGAACACGTGATACAGTGAGAATTTAAGAATTTTACTGTCAAGCTTGGAGAGTAAAAAAATGAGGTTAAGTTGAAACAAATACAAGAAGTTAGAGAGAAATAGGTAAGGAGGGCCAAACCATTACAATTAAGAGTTCATGGGTTAGCAACCAAGCTAAAAAGGAATTTAGGGGACTAAATTGAAATAAAGTAAAAAATAATAAATAAATAATAATAAAATGAAAATACGAGCAATTAAGATGTGAAAGAGGATTATGACTTAATTGAGTAAATAGAAAATAATATTAAAAAAAGAGAGAAAGTGGAGGGATTAAAGAGAGAAATACATAGAATATAAGGATAAATTAGTGGTAAGGAATGGAAGAAAGTGAGGTGTCAATAGGGGAGGAATGAGGTGTCAAGGAGTTGATGTACTAAGATGAATGAATATCACCATTAAAAAAATCAAAATAGAATGCAAAAAAAAAATAGTGTTAAAAAAAGAAACAAAGGGAAAATTTATTGAAAGGAAAAAGGAAAAGAGAAAAAAATTAAGGGGAAGCTTTTGTAGAATCAAAGAATTAGAATCAAAACCAAGAGGTAAGAGTGATGAAATTTCAATGGGAATTTTGTTTATGTATTCTTGGCAGCATCATGAGGTTTAAGGGGCTAATGATTAAGAAAATAAAGGAATCAAGTGATAGGGGCAAAATTAAACATGTAACTAGTCTTGTATATAGAGATTAAGGATAGAGATATAATTATTTAGAATTTTGAAATGTGACCATAAATTTGATGTTTAAGAAGAGCTGAGGAATTTAGGAAGAAGCCATTGAATATTGAAAAGGATAAAGGGAAGCTTAGAACATCTTGTGAGTGAACATCATTCATCTCCTCTTGTTTGGGTTAAATATTTTGGTGATCATCTAACTTTATACTAATTACATTTTAGGTATTAAACTTCAATTTATTTCTTTTTAGTAACTAAACTTTAGTTTAAGTATCACCGACAAATCACCTGGTTTCATTTTACTGATGTAGTAATCGGACTTAGAATATTTAAGGAATATTCGCAATATCGGCATATACGTCAGATGCTAACTCAACACCTTAGATTGATGACTAAAATGAAATCAATTGAAATTTAGTATCCAAAATGAAATAAGTACAAAGTTAGGTGACCATCAATATATTTAATCATTTTAAAAAATATTTTTTCACTTGAATCTTTTTCTTTATTTTCAAAAACTATACCATAAAAAGATCTAAACAATAAGCAAATTTAACAATTAAATTTATTATTGAATTTATTTCAGTTTCATCAAGAAATTTATCATACTTTCAAATAAAATTCAGTTGATGTTAAGTTTATATGATTGATTTAAATAGATATTTCATAAAAATTATTTCAAATAATTTTTATATTTTATCATGTTATATTTGATATAAGTTTAAAATTCAGACTAATATTTTATTTGCTAAAAATATCAATTTAACCAAATATTACATGATAAAGTAGGAATAAAAGAAAGAAGTAAAAGTATTTTAGAAAACAAAAATAATAAATACAATATAAATATGATGATATCGACTTAATTTGTAAATTCAAACTATTTTATTAGAATTTTATTTAACTATAATAGTTGCACAAATTTAAAATTTTAAAATTTTAAAGTAAATACATTAAATTTAATTTTACAAATAAAATATATTTATGCCAAATACACTCACTAAATAATTCTAAAATGATTCCTGTTTTTAAATAAATTTATAAATTAGGTCTTTATGATTTTTTTTATGAAAATAAGAAAAAATTTAAGTGGATAATTAAATTTTAAAAAGCTTTTATAGTAATTTTTATAGATTAAATATATTAGTGGCCACTAAACTTTGCATTTATTTTCATTTTGGATACTAAACCTAAATTAGTTTTATTTTAGTCACCAATCTGAGTAGGCATCTTACGTATATATTGATGTGGTGAATATTCTTTCAATATTCCAAGTCCGACTACCACATCAATAAAATATCGCCAGATTCCAGTTCCATATGCTTAGGGGTGGCCACGGTTCATGATCTAGCCGATTTCAGTTCAAAACCGGTAGTTCACAATTCTACCAAGAGTAGAAATCGGCCTCCTCTCAGTTTTCAAATCGGCCGGTTTTGGTTCATAATTTTAGTTCGATCGATTTGATTTTTGACTTCAAATTAAATTATATATTATGATTTAAATAACTTTTTATATCAATGAATTAATTTCAAAATCAAAATGAGTTAAATCACTATAAATGAAACTATATAATTAATAGATTTTTATATAATATCTAATTAAATTTATCTGTTGGAAAAATCTCCAAAATGGAGCTGATCAAATCCGTAACTATTTTGGATAAAAACAGTTATTAGCTGTGGATGTTGGAACCTCACCAAATACCTAAAATGTAGCAGATTGAATTAAAACTTTTGTCAGCTACTTACATCAGCTAAACCAAGCATTCTCTCAATCTTATGTTTCTAACCAACGGGATGGTAGCTTAGTAGTAAGAGCATATTCACAAAGCTATAATAACATGAATTCATCCATAGGATCTATATTTTCTTAAACCATGGGATCTATATTTTTTTTAAGTCATTTATGCCTCTATTAAGAACAATTTAGATGATGTTTTAGGACATTTTACTACTTTTCTCCTATTCTAACATTACAGTGATGGATTTACACTTAGTCTCAAATTCAACCATCGCTTTTGCAAAAATTTCATAGAAAATAAGAGTCAGTATGGTAATATTCAGCGTGGGTTTCCAAAAAAAAAAAGAATATTCTAATGTTTCTCAGAAGTAAAGCTGGAAAGAGATGACACAAGCATATAGAACCAGACAGAAAACACCAGAGAATTGTGATCAAAGTTCAATAATTATGATATTAAAGAAATATAAATTGTAAAAATTAAATATGTTAAATGATAGCTAATGAGGCTTAGACCATAATGATCTAAGATGAGGCCTTAAAAAGTAGAGGTTCAATCCCCAAATAGTGCATAGTTAAGAATTTAATGTCATTTCCTCTAATAATAATAATAATAATAATAATAATAGTTATTGTTGACAAGTGTTGTTGTAGTTGATAATAGCTGTTATGATAGTTCTCCAGGAAACCATGCTCAAAATTATATATATATATGTTAAATGTTAAAATTTTCTTTATAATATTAAAAAATTATGAGTTGAATTAATCATTGAAATAAAATATTTCTTTAGTTATTCTCTTATTTACATAAGAGAAAAAGATGATGAGTGGAGAAGGGAAGGTGGTGTATGTAACATGAGGCTCAGGTTTCATAGCTTCTAGGCTCATTAAGCTCTTACTCCAAAAGGGTTACACAGTCAACGCCATCGTTCGTGACCTAAGTCAGATTTTCTTCTTTTTTTGGTTTTTTCTCTCCTTTCTTTTTATATGTTAATTTGACTATTCAATTCTTTTGTTATATTGCATTTTTCTGGTTACTTGCTCTGGAATTAAATGCTGTAGAGTTGTTAAAAAAAAATTTCTTTGGAGCATAAAATGTAATTGTAAGTTACTTTTATTTTATTTAATTGTTAATTATAATTTAAAATAATATTTATTTTATTTTAAATTATAAAGTATAGAAATAGTTATATAAATTTAATATAGAAAAGTTAG
>CATIWO010193737.1:0-20046 GCA_949673435.1 Macaranga tanarius
TATGTGGCTTGATTGATGAGAATGAGAAATTGTGAGGATATGTGTGATAGTGAGGCTGAGCCGGGTGGATAGCCTTCACTGATTGTGAAATCTGGAACTGAGCCGGGCGGATAGTTCCAGTAGTGGTCACATGAGAAAAAGATGAAATGTGAGATGGGTAAGCTGAGTCGGGTGTATAGCTACCCAATGATATATATATGTGAGAATGTGAGGATGTGAGACTGGGACTGAGCCGGGCGAATAGTCTCAGTATGTGACCACTTGTGAGAAATGTGCATGTGAGGTGGTTCCGGCCGGATACCAAAAATATAATGTGTGATATAAATGGATGTATTTTGGAAACCAAATTATGTGGTGTTATTAATGAATGAGTTCTATTTTCATATGATTTATATGATTGTTATTTTATATGGTTGTGATTATGAGTTGATGTGTGATATAATGAATGAATTTGTGATTAATGTGATATTGCATAATTGATATGTATTAATTGATATTTGGCATAATTGTGACTTGTATGAGTTAGTATGCATTTATTATGGTTTGGAAGGGTAAGTGAATTCTTGTATACCTTATGTATATGAAGATGGTATATGATTGGTTTATGATTGGTTTCTAAATGGTTTATGATTGGTTTATAAATGGTATATGATTGGTCTCTAAATGGTTTATGATTGGTTTATAAATGGTATATGATTGGTTTATGAATGGTTTATGTTTGGTATAAGATTGGATGTTTTGAAAAATGAAATGCTTGCTATATATATATCACTTAATTAGTTCTTGAGAAGTGATATATATATTGTTATATTAGTAATTACTTATTAAGTCGCAAGCTCACCCCCTTTGCAACTATTTTTTAGGAGATAGTTAGTAAGAGCTTGGAGCTTGATTAGCTTGCAACTTCTGGAGGCTCGAGGTGTGCTTGGCGATATCATCCTCCATTTATTCATTAGTATGCATCTCATGCATTTTGTATTAATGTTTTGAGCATTGAGCTATATGTAATGATATGTTGGAAATGCACTTTGAGTGTGCATATGAGTTTGAGATGGTGGAGTTTGTGTATAAGAATTGTGAAGTATATATATATGATTATGTAATGTTAATATTGAAATGGCACTAGGTAATGTACACTAGAACAATATTTTATGATGTATATATATATATACATGAATTGAGAAATTCTTGTGAATATTGTGATTGTGTTAAACGCATGTATATTATTTGACATAGTGGATTGTGCATACATATATATATGACAAGCATGCACTATGTCATGTATATATATAAGTATGGATTATGGAGTTGTGTATTTGAAATTGTTATTACAAAGCAATTGTTAATGTATTTGGAATAATATTGAATGTAAATTATGTATTGATGAATATTGGTAATATTTATTATATTTATGAAGTGTTTTTAAGGTTGATTTGAGTTAGGATCAAGTATGGAATGGGTTGGTGTGCATTTGAATGGCGAAATGTGAGTTTTGGGGTTACTCGGGTTGCTCACGGTCAGGTCACGACCGTGAGGGCTCAACCATGAGCAAACCAGACCATTTTACATAGTAAAATGGTGATTGAGGTGGCTGCTCATGGTCTGGCTCGCGACTATGAGCACCCAATCGTGACTGTGAGCAGACTGCTCATAGTCGTGAGCACCGCCCGTGAGGAGTCATTAACACACTTTTATTTTCATATTTTTGCCATAACTTAAGATACCGAACTCCAATTAAGATGTGGTTTGATGCTATGGAAACCTTAAAGAGTCCTTTATAACTTTTATATTTTAATAATTTCCAAAATCCACCTTTATAAATATGGCCGGATATTTTATTGCTCACATTGATTTGCAATTTGCCATGCATGACCTTTAAGTGTTCAAAACCTCATAACTAATTTTGTACATTTCCAAATTGAGTGATTCAAGTTAGAAATGAAACTAGACTCATAAATAAAGAGTTTTTAATGGTTTGAAAATGAATTTTTTAACTTGGTTTTTATATATTGTTCATAAATTTTATACTTCATTGGTTTTAAGCTATATTCGTATAAGTACGTATTTTGTGGTTAGATTTGATGTTGTTGTGCATTGCATACCTATATGATTTGTGTGATGACTATGAAGGTGCATGGCATATGGTTGTATATTGGAACACGTGTTGCGATAGGTTTGGGGCCACGTGTTGCGGGTCTCACAATGATATATATGAAAGAAAGCCACAAGTGGATAATTGATCGTATATCATGAGAGGTTGTTATATGTGTTGTGAACCATGTAAATGAATGAGGTAAGCATATGATGTGGAATAAAACTTATATTATTTGGTATGTAGTAATATTATATGTATGTTAGAAATGTGAGAATAAATAGAAATTATTAATATATGAATTTTTGTGGGTAAGGAATGTGATGAAATGTGTTAATGGTATACTATATATGTTGTGAATGGGAGGATTTGGATTGGTAACTATGTGTGTGGTTATCGTGAGATATTGCTTATTGTGATTATGAAAATGTGATTACATTGTGTAATTTGTGTAATGTTTCATAAGAAGGTGAAACATGTGAGGAAACAATGACGTGTGAGAATGTGTGCTGAGTGAAGACTAAGTCAGGCAGATAGTCTTCACTGATTGTGTACGATGGGAAGCTGAGCTGGGTGGATAGCTACCCATAATTGATATATATGGAGTGAGACTGAGCCGAGTGGATAGTCTCACTAAATGGCCATAGACACATAAAATTTTGATTATGAGTTTGATAAGCCAATGAGGCTTAGTGTGAGGCGATTACGTAAGAATGGATCCGACCGAATATTGAACAAAGAGAATGAAATATGAATGTGAGAATTCTTGCAATTATATGAATTGGTTATGAATACCATATATATTGTTAAATATGATTATGCGAATACCAAATGGTGTGTGGTTATGTATGAACCTTGAAAATTAAGTGTGGAAATGGAATAACGTATGAATGTGCTTTTGAGATCATTAAATATGAATATGGTGGTTATAGAAGTGTGTTGATATTTACACATGTATGTTTATAAATGTTAATTTTCTAATTATGATATTGAGTTGTGGAGTAGTTGCGAGCCACTTAAAATTATATGAATTGTGTTATCAGGTGGAGGACACGGATTAAGACACGGGTGTGTCTCAAGCCATGTGATGAGACACGGTGTGTCTTAGTCGAGACATGGGCGTGTATAAGATGGCATTCTTGTCCAGAGAGATACACGGGCAGAGATACGGGCGTATTCATGGTCGTGTATACATGTTAAGTTTTGGAAAAAGAAATACATGGGCCAATACACGGAAACACACTTGGCCATATAAGTATGTGGAATTTAGGCAGAGAGGTACACGAGTCGAAATACGACCGTGTATCGACTGTGAATTTTGTCTATAGGACTATACGAGGAGACACATGCCCGTGTAGTCCATATATTTTAGTTGTTCTAATTATTTCTTATTAATTAGTTCTTGAGAAGATGGTGTATATTTATATTGGTTACTACTTATTGAGTCGCAAGCTCATTCATTTGCAAATATTTTTCTTTTCAAGATATCTTAGAAAATCCTGAGTTGTAATTGTCCAAATTCTTTAGGCATTTCTCAGGTGGGCCAGTAGCGAGAACTACACTCACATATTTGGTGATAGCATTGTGCATCTCAGTTCTTAAAGCATGTCCATGTATTTTTGTAATATTTTTTTAAATGTGGAAGGTTACAATGTATTTTATAACTTAAGTACTTGATGTATATATGTACTTTGCATATCAAGTTTTATTTTAATCTAATCCCAATATGGATTATGATATATTATTATGATTCTATGTATGTTGACATGAGGGGACGTCACATTAAGAGCATATGGATTATGATATATTATTATGATTTCATGTATGTTGATATGAGGGGGCATCACAAGTAGTATAATATGATAAATAACAAATGGTAAGTTTTCTTAAAACATTGTCGTGATTTTTTTTTTACTAGAAAAACATTGTTGTGAATCGTGATTGAACTCATTACCTTTGATGTTTGAAAAAAAAAATTATTACCATTTGGCTACTTAATTTTTTTTAAAAAAAAATTGTTGCCATTTGGCTACTTAATTTTTGGAAATTAAAATATAAGTTAAAATTATAAAATTAAAAATCCAACATTGGTAAAATTTAGAAATAAATTTTGGTTATTTTCTATAAATAGTGTTGGAAAAATAAAATCAACATTTAATTGTTTAAAAGTAATAATTTTTTTCAGAGAATAATTTTTACACCATCAAAGGTAATGAGTTCTAGAATACAACCTTCTCAAACCTGGACTAGATTAAACCTAAACCTTTATAGATCATTTGAACTCCTGGATATTACAATCAAAACAAAACACATAAATGATCAAGCTGGCTCAAACATTTCCAAAAAATGAAATTTAATATAACAATAATGAGATGGTGATTCTAATCACTAATCACTATGAAGTACGGTACACCTATTTACCAGTGATGGAGGTTGCTCAATAACCCTGCTAACAATAATGAGTTATCTCAGCTGGAATTTTTGTGGACTTAGGAACCCAAGCATAATTCATAAATTAAAGAATTTACTTTTTTTTTTATAAAAGATCCCACATTATCTGAATCTGAAATGCAGCAATTAGAAAGAAGCTTGATTAAATAGGATTGATGTTGGATGTACTCGAGGTGAAAGTTGACGTAAAGTAGGTCTATGTTTATTTTGAAAATTGGAAAAAATTATTTAGTAGCTATTTGTCTCTCAAAATCATATTGAAGCTTTTGATCAATCATGGTAGTAGGCAAACTCTAAGGCGTTTCTCAGAGAGTTTATGGATGGCCTGAGGAACAATATAAAAAATGTACTTGGGAGTTGATTAGTTAGCTAAGTCGTGCTTCATTAGGGTCTTGGATGTGTTATGTGGACTTCTTTAAAATTTTATTTAGCCATGAGAAAAGAGGACAACCAAAGAATATCACAAAAATTAATGCTTTTAAAGAAGCTCTTTATTTTTTTCAATTAGATGACTTAGGTTACTTAGGTCTTAAGTTCATATAAACAAATGGTCAATCTACTAAACAAAATATCCAGGAAAGGTTGGATAGATTTACAATTAACCAAGAATGGGTGGCTATTTTTTATAAATATCGGGTGTCTCGTTAAGGATTGTTTCAAATCATTGCCATATTTTGTTAGAATGAGAAGTAAAGAAAAGAAGGAAAAAAGGGTGTAAACCATTCCACTTTGAATCTATGTGGCTTCAAGGGGAGAGTTGCTGAAAAGTTATAGTATATGCATGGTAGGAGCAGTTCAATGCAGGTTTGAAGCATTTTTTGTTGGAAAAATTACATAATTACTGAAATGCTATGTTAAGGTAGAAAAAATAACATTCGGCCATGTGATTATTGAAACTAACCAGTTGAGGAAAGAGTTATTGCTTCTTCAAATGTGTAATCAAACCAATGAAATAGTTGAGAGGAAAAAGCACCTTAAACATTGTTTGGATATTCTAGCTAAATAAGAGGAAGCAATGTGGTTATAAAGATCAAGAATCATATGGATAAAGGAGGGTGACAAAAATACAACTCTTCATAGGAAAGCAGCTAGTAAAAGAAAAAGAAATATGATTTCTCAAATTTAAACACCCAATGGAGATATGTGTATGGAAGAAGAAGACATTGCTTAGACTTTTAAAAACTTACTTCTAAAAGTTGTTCATTACAATTAGTTCCCTTGACATAAATCATAAAATTAAAGTTATAGACAAGGGAATAGATGATCAGATGGTTTCCCACTTGCTTCAACCTTTTGTTAAAGAGGATATCTTATTTGCTCTTAAACAAATACACCCAATTAAAGTTCTAGGACTCGACGGTATTGACGAGTGTCAAATGTGTACATATTTTGGGCATTATTTCTCATCATTTTGTGTTCATTATTGGAAGAATAAAGTGCTTTTCAATGGAAATATGTATAGTTTTACTCAATAGTGCATTTTAGATAAGTTTGCATAAATTCTTCTTATTTTAGTGCTTAATTATATGATTTTCATATTTTTTTCTCACAATTGGAATTGGTTATGTTAGGGTGAAAGGCTAGTAAAAGGATAGGAGCAAGATCCTAAGCTAAAAGGAGTGGAGAAGAGGAGAAGAAGTGCACGGCTGTGTATCTTTTGTAATACAGTCGTGCCTTATTCCTTCCTCCTCATGCAAAATTTACATACTTACAAGCACAGTCGTGCATCTTCAGAAGCATAGCCATGCGCCATTCAAATCTTCCTAGCGCGTGAAGTTATGTATAACCGTATTTCACCTATGCACAATTGTGTGCCTCTGTGTTAACATAAATCTTCTAAATCCTAACTTACCATATTTGGTGGGAGACCTAGGACAACTACTAGTAGGATATAAAAGCATTATTTTGTGTGGAAGAAGAGAGCTTTTTGCCTCAGAGAGACAAGAAGAATATAGGAGTTTTTAGATCACTTCTTCATTGTTAATTTAGTATTTCATAATTCTACTTTTGAAACATCATTCCCACCATTGATTCTTCATTGGAGCACAAGAATTGGAGTGGAGCAAGCAATCAAAAAGGAGTTTTATACTCTTCATTTGTATTTCTTATGATTTCTAGCATAATCATGTTGATCAATATTTATTTTTCTAATCTTTTGTGTTATGGTATTTGAGACAATGAGTGGCTAGATCCCTTAGTGGATTGGAGTTTCCAAATCCCCAAACTATGCAAACTCACATGAATTTTATTTTACTTATTTTAATATATTTAATATGATTTGAGTTATTGTATAATTGAATTTGCTTTAGGGGTGTAATGCTTGCATGTGATTGGCCACCATATGTATTGATCTTAGCAAACTAATTGACTTGAGAGAGTAATTAGGTTGTGGATTGAAAAACCAAATTTGTTGAATTAATTCTAAATATTGAGAAATAGTAGGATTGAATTAATATTGCAATATACCTTGAGCTGTAAATTGATCCTAGTAAATTGGTAATTAGGATGTGGCGAGAGTCCTCATGTATCAAGTTATTAGGAATCAATTGGTTTTACATCGCCTTGAGAGAGGGGTGTAATTCCTTGTTGTGGTATGCATAAATTGGAAAACACTCTTTTATGAACTTAATTGAATAATCCATGTGTGTGTAAAATAGTTTGGGGAACGAAATTCCCAACCACATTTGATATTTGAGTTTTAGTTTTGATTATAGAAAGAAAATTATGATTAGAAATTCAGAAATTTAATTCTTTTCTCAATTCATAAAATTAAACAAATTACCCGAATTCGATTGTCCAAACAAACTTGCACATTAAGCTGATTCAGTAGTGATACATACTCCAATCCCTATGGGATTGACATCTGTACTTAAGTACACTTTATTACTTGTACGACCAGTATACTTGCGATGTGCATGTTACCACTCGTCAGGTATGCCTACAGTTTTTTATCAAAAAATTTGGCATATAACGAGTAATGATATGTCTTTCTTAATTTTAGATGTTTTGAATAATGGTGCTAACTCTGCCTTTCTAAATTAGACTTACATTACTTTAATCCTGAAAATTAATTTGCCTCAATCTCCTAAAGATTTTGGACCTATTAGTTTTTGTAATGTCATTTTTAAACTTATCAAAAAAGTTTTGGCTAATAGGTTAAAATTAATTTTGCCTCATCTTATTCATTTTTAGATAAGTTTTTCTTTAAGGTTTTAAGGAGGATGTTAAATCATATGCTATTCTCACCTCATGATCAATATATTTTTTAACAAAACATTGATTTTTTCCTTTACATTTGGAGTAAAAATTACTATATTTTGAGTAAAAAAACATGTTCAATTACGCATAAAAATTAGCTGATGCATTGGATTCCACTAGACAACGCAACCTATATTACCTAAATTTAATGCATATAAGTAGGTTGGCTACAACAATTACACAATAACATGAATCAAGAAAAGCAACAATTAATTAGTAGACAAAAAGCTAAGCTAGATACATTGCCAATGTATCACATTGTTTGTTCAAAAAGAATGTTATAGTGGTGGTGAAGATAAGATAATGTTGAAATGCTATAAAAAGCAATGATGTTTTTAGCATGGGGAAAATATATATTCAGCAGTGGTCTCCTCACCACTAAAAAAAAGTTAGAAGCAATGTATATAAAATATTTTAAAAAATAAAATATTGAAAAAATACTAACAATTGATGGAATTAATTTATAGGATTGTTATCGTTTAAGCAACTTTTGAAATTTAAACTGTAATATATACTGCTACAACAATTAAACAATGACATTAATCAAGAGAAGCAACAATTAATTATTAGACAAAAAGCTAAGCTATATACATTGCCGATTTGTCACATTGTTTGTTCAAAAAAGAATGGCATATTGGTGATGAAGATAAGATAATGGAGAAAATGCGATAAAAAGCAATGGTGGCATGGGGAAAATATATTCAGTAGTCTTTTCGCCACTTATAAAAAAAAAAAAAAAAGTATAAACAATATATATATAATATTTTAAAAATTAAATATTAAAAAACACTAACAATTATTAGATCAATTGACATAAATTGTTGTTCTTTAAGTTACTTTTTTAATTTAAATATCTTGTAATTTTATTCAAATTGAAAATTTGGAATTGCAATAATTTAAATTATATTTATATTTTCACAAATAAATAAATAAAGTAACTCACTTTATGTGATAGTGGAAATGCCGCATGTAACCTTTTTGAGAAAATTTCATGCTTATAAGTAGGGGTGTGCAAACCCGACCCGTCCGAATAACCCGACCGAAATCGAACCGAAATTTTCGGTTCGGTTTCTATTTTCTTTCATTCATAAGTTTTCGGGTTAATCCAATCCGAACCAAAAACCGAACTAATTCATATTTATATATAATTACTGCCGAAATATCTCAATTACCGAGTGTGGTGGAATGGCAAAGGTGTTGGTTTACTTGTTCCAGGTCATGAGTTCGACCCTGGGAATTGCAATACATTTTTTTCAATTAAAATCCTTTCAAAAAAGTGGCACAAATGACGTCTCTGGGATTCGAACTCAGGTCTTTGACACTTGAAAAGTTGCTTTACCACTAGACCATCCACTAATAGTTGTTATTTCCTTCATTTCTTTTATTTATTTCGGCTTTCGAGTAACCCGAGACCCGAACCAAAAATCTTGGGTTCGGTTCGGTTTAAAGTTCATAAAAATTTTCGGGTTCAAACCCGACCCGACCCGCCCGATGCACAGCCCTACTTATAAGTTACGGAATTTGTCCTCGCTTACTTGTCCGGTGGCAAGAAGCTGGAAGGACATTAGGTGGGAGCAGGGTTCGAACCCCCTCATCCCCTACTCTCCCAAATTCTCATAGGCAGGGCTGGCTCAAGGCATAGGCAACTAAGGGCTAAGGTCTATGCCTAGGGCCCCCAAGAATAAGGAGCTCCCGTTTATATATATATATAATACATACGGGGATTGGGGCCAAATTTTTTTATAATAAATATATAATAAGAAGTTAACATTAATTCTGCTTCCTTGATAATAGAAAGTTAACGTTAATTCTCAAAAAAAATAGGAACTTAACGTTATATATATATATTATTTTTAAAAAAAAAGTTATTCTATTAATTTTTTATTTATTTAATGGTAACTTATATATTTAAACTACAAAATAAATTAATATAAAGTATTCATGCTATTTTATCAGTTCAAAACAAGTATTCTTACTCTTTTCATTTAAAGATATTATTATTATTATTATTATAAAATCTCATTTACGTTCAATTATGTCATACGAAAGGTTAAGTAATTTAGCTATATTGTCGATTGAAAAAGATTTAGTTTCTAAACTTGAATATAAAAATTTAGTTAGAGATTTTGCATTTCAAAAAGCAAGAAAAATAAATTTTAAATAATTTTAATATTTATTTGTATATTATATTAAAAAAAATTTGCCTAGGGCCCCGGTAATCCTTGAGCCCGCCCTGCCCATAGGGATAAGACCAACTTGTCTATGCTAAAAAAAAAAAGGTTACGGAATTTATTTTGACTGGTTTATTGGCTTGCACTTATCAATCTACTCTTTATATGAAATTTCATTATTTTCGAGTACCAACTATTTTTTTTCTTCAACTTTTATTCCTTTGTCAATATGCTCAAAATAATTTGAGATCACACAATGTAAAAAGAGAAGTTGCAATGATACTTTTAGATTTTAATTCAAAGTAATAACATAATAATTTTATTCATTCTCATGAAAAAATATCATTGAGATAATGATATAAAAATTTACTGTATAATTATCACTAAATCCAGTTATGCTTTTGGAATGTTTATTTATATATGTAACAATTATTTATTGATTTTAATTTTGATATTAATTGTAATTTTGAAAGAGTTAAAGCATTTACAATTTTTATAAAAATTTATTGGTGTGGGTTTGATTAATTTTTCTACTATTTATTTGTAGTAGTTATTCAGATAGATGTAACAACTTTTTTTTATTATATAAATTTATTTGATTGAAATTTAAAATAAGTTTTTTATGGTTTCAAATAGAAACTATAATTTGTTTTTTTTTTTTTCATACATGTCTTGAGGACATGAAACTGGAACTGATGTTAAAAATAAAATGAATAAAAAAAACTCTAATTTTAGTTAATGGCATCATCTATGTTAGTTTCAATTCTACCTTTGTTAGTTTGATTTTGCCCTGGTTTACAGTTTTAATTCAAATCACAACATAGTATATATTAAATATAAATATATCCTGCAAATGAGAGAGGGATTAATAATAATTTTTCCCCAAAAGTATCTAAAATATATAGTTTAAATTTTTTTCATCTTTAATTTGTAAAATTATTTTTCATCTAATTTTTAACAAAAAAATTATCGCTATTATAGTTTATCAATATTTAAATAATTTAATTTTATATTAACCAAAAAAATATGTACTTTTATTTAAAAATATTTTTTAAGTACTAAACACAAAATTAAAAATTAACATTATTAATTTAAAATAAAAATAATATCATTTATTAATCACATTTCATGTTGATTTTCTTAATCTTATATTTGATATGAATACTAAGACCAATTTAAAAATTCAAACTTTTTTATCTATTAATATATAATGTAATTTACGATTTCTACAATGATAATTAATTTATAAAAATAACCATTTTTATTTTTATTGTGTAGGTCACAAATTTTAATTTTGTCGGTTATTTAATATATACAAAAAAATTGAATTTTTCATACAATATTAAAAAGTACATTTTGATGAAAGAATAATAAAAAACAATACAATCAGGAAATATGCAAAATAAAATCTCGTTGAAATTATAAAATTTATTGTTATTATTTTTCGATCGCGTTGATAAAGCTCTTCTGATTTGCAACTCAGCGATCCGTACGTTCAATTCAATGACTTTATTTAGCTATAAATCAACTCTCTAGTCTTTGAATGAGTCCGATTGTAAACAAACTAACAGGAAATTCATAATAAGGTGATATTCAAATTTCATAAAAGAAAACCATAAAAATTCTATCAATAACTCTATAAGGAAGATTCAATAATTTCAACATAAAGAAATAAAAAGACAAACAAATCAGAAATCTGTACTTATTCAATACAAAAATAAAATAAAATAAATAAAATAGAAATATGAAGAATCACCGCCGATCAAATAAATGATCGGTGGTGGTGAAGATGAAAATTTTGTAACTATGAGAAAAAAGAGAGAGACGAGGTGGTTAGAGTTTCCAACTTTTGATATCATTTCCTTTTTAACACTGATGATTTTTTTAAAAAATATATTCTTTATTCTTTTAAATATGTGTGACCTTTCTTTTCTTTTTTTTTTATAATAAAATATTAGAAAAAAGGTCCAAATTGAACTCTCACTTTTTGCCTTAAAAGCACATTGGATCCTAAGATTTTTTTTGAATCAAATTGAAATTTATCTTTTTAAAATTAAACTGTATTGGATCTTTTATTAAAAAAAATTTACAATTAAATTTTAAAAACTAAAAAAAATTAATTTTGACTGTTAACTAATGAAAACTTATTTAGACTAACAAATAAAATTAATAAATCTTTTTTAGAAACTATATATAACTTAATTATAAAGATTTTAAAATTAAACCAATATAAGAAGTTTTAAAATCTTTTTAAAATTTTCAAATAAATTTTTAAAAATTAGTGTGTAAGTTTAAAAATTTTAAAATCTTTATAATTAGGTCATATATAATTTCTACAAATATTTATCAATTTTATTTATTAGTATGAATAATTTTTCATTTGTTAATCATTTTAAAGTCCAATATGTTTTTATGGCAAAAAATGAGGGTACAATTTCGACCTTTTCACTAAAAGATTATAAAACAGGGGTTGTTAGTAGGGTGAGCAAAAATAACTGAAAAATTAAACTGAACCGATTGGTTTAGTTCAGTTTCAAAAAATAAAAATATTAATTCGGTTTAAATCGAACTGACATATGTTTGGTTTGGTTTTTAGAGCGAAAAAATATATTAAACTGAACCAAATTCATAGTATATTCTAAAATTTTATATATATTTATAGTTCGGTTTGATTAGTTTATTACTAATATTTTAAATTTTATTAATAATATTAGTTTCTCAATACATAAAACTCTTAATAAAATTATTTACTACCAAAAAAAATACTAACAAAAAATATTTAAATATATTTTAGAGAATCAGTTTATTTAATTTTTTAAAAAATTAATAAATAAAATAAATATAAAAAATTAACATTAATATATCTTATAAATCTTATTAGAATATTGTAAAATTACATAAATAAAATAATTTTAAAATTAAAAAAGTGAAAAGAAAGTCAAAACCTTAAAAAAAAACTGAACTAATTTGGTTCGATTCAATTTAATTCAACCCATATTTTGGTTCAATTTAAACCAAAATAAGTTCAATTTAATTTAATTTTATATATTTTTAAACTAAACCGAACCGACATTAGCTCACCCTGGTTTAAAGTGTACAATTGTGATATCTTATTGAGAAAAGAGGGAAAACCGACTACCTGCCTTGCCTAGCCAGTGAAAGTGAAACAGAGTATGCGGTCGTACGGTGAAGGACGTGGGGCCTCTTACCATCGAATTAGCCACCCGAAAAGTCTTCTCTTCTCTAAAGTAGGACCCATTGTCATCGAAACTCCCAATCATATCATTTTGTGACTTTTAAACCTTTTGGCGACGAAATTCAAAGATTTAGCGACACCATAAAACACGTGGTTAGCTAGCACGTGTATGAACTTTTTGATGAATTAGCGACATCGGTGATCACCGCTTGTACTCGAAGCTTTGTCAATACGTTGATAATTACTGGACACTTGGCAAAATCATGGTGTTATAGAGAAATGCGAACAGATTGATTCCGTGACTTTTTGACTTCTGATGAGTCGTAGATTGTACGGTATTGCATGTGGGATTTACCGTAACTAGTAGTAAATTTGCGCCATTAGGGCCGTAAATTAATATTTTAATTAAATTTAATAAAATAACAATTACAAAATTAATTAAATAATATTTATATGATAAACTTTTTAATTTTGTATTTTTTATAAAAACATATGATTAAGTAGTTTATAAAAAAAATGAGAATCCACCCCTTGAAATAATAAACTAAATTGGTAAGAAGTTATTTATATTTAGAATATGTGTGTTTAAACTGTTGCTGATAGCTTATAGTTGTTGTTGATATTGATTAGCTGGTAGCTTATAGTTGATTAATGTTAAATGTTTACTAACTTTTTACAGCCGTTGCTACTTATATGTTTAATGAATATTTTAAAATTTTCATTTACTATTATATTTATGTGGTCAATTGTATTCAATTATACATATTAACTTTAAAAAATATTTTATATTTATAATTTTAAATGTTAAAAATAATATAATTAAATATAATAAAATTATATAATAATAGATTTCTAGTAATTTTTGAAAATATTCAGAACAAATAATATAAAAATATTTATATAAAAATAAATATACTAAATTTATATATCTTTAAAAAATTGTTCAAAAAAGTTAATTAGGAAATATTAAAAAAATGAAAAAAATTAATTAAAAACGTATGAAGGAAAGAAATTAACATATAAAATAGCCATTAACTTAATTAATAGATATGGGCATTTAAGTAACTATATTTAAATAAATGAGGATAATTATGTAATTGCATTTGAATTAATGGGAACTGTTTGTGAAAAACTCCAAATTTGAACTGATAGGTATTCCAACAGCTATCAGCTATCATTTAACAATACTAATGATTTGTTACTTTGTTTGACTTATTTGTTTATATCAGCTGGTAGCTGACAACGAATATTTGATCGCTAATAAAAATAGACCATTCGGTAAAATATTGTCAGTTGTTGTTATTAATATGTCAAATAATATTTGAGGATATAATTTATTTTTAAATATAATTTAATACATTTACAATAATAGTTTTTAGTTATGTAAATTATTCTTTAAAATGGCATATATTAAAAACTAATAATTATTTATTTTATGTACTATTAAAATTATTATTAGAAAATATTTAGAAATTTAACTTTAAAACATAATTTTTATTAATACAAATGTTTTAAAAATTTATATATATAAATTTTACAACTATTTTATTACTAATTATAATTTAAAGTAATATTTATTTTAGTATTATAAATAATTAATTGTATGCATTTAATTTAAAAAACTTATTTGTTATTTGTTATTTATAATAAGGTTAATATAGTACAAATAAAAAAATAAATTCTAATCTGCTAGCCATTTATGTAAAAAAGCTCCAAAGTATAGGTCTATTTGGTTTGTTTGTTCACATCAGTTGTTGTAACTAGTTGATAGCTAGTAGCTAATAAAATTGAACTATTTCGTAAAATATTGTCAATTGTTGTTGTTAATATGTCAAATGATCATGAAAAGTATAAGTTATTTTTTAATATAATGTGAT
The DNA here is from genome assembly GCA_949673435.1 of Macaranga tanarius. NCBI lineage: Eukaryota > Viridiplantae > Streptophyta > Magnoliopsida > Malpighiales > Euphorbiaceae > Macaranga > Macaranga tanarius. Next base: position 15,046 of record CATIWO010193737.1, read on the forward strand.
ATATTTATAATAATAATTTTTAGTTATGTAAATTATTTAAAAATAGTACATATTAATAAATAATAATTTATTATCTTTAATTTATATATTCTTAAAATGATTATTAGAAACAATTTAGAATTTTAACTTTAAAAAATAGATTTTATTAATTCAATTTTTTAAAAAATATATAGATATAAATTTTATAATTATTTAATTACTAATTATAATTTAAAATAATATTTATTTTATTATTAATTATAAATAACTAATTATATACATTTAATTTGAAAATAATTATTTATAGTAGGGTAATATAGTTCAAATAAAAAATAAATTCAAATAAGCTAACTGTAAAAAAAAGTTCCAAAATATAGCTAATTGAATCCATAACTGTTTTAAATAAAAATAGCTATCGGCTCCTGATTCAACAATCTTACCAAACACCTAATATTTAGCTATTTGACGAGAAACCTCTATCAACTAGTTGAATCAATTAAATTAAACACTCCATAAATCTGTAGTTATTTTGGATAAAAATAGCAATTAACAACTAATTTAAGAATCTCACCAAACACCTAAAAATTAGTTGTTCCATGATAAACCTTTATCAACTAAACCAAATATCCTTTAACTAAACACTAGCTGTTATAAACTGAAAAACTATCCATCCCTCTCTTATAATTGTGCCAAACACCGTTTTACTTACATTGAATGTGGGGAATTAATAACAATGAAAGTACAAATATAAATTTTATTACATAATTCATAATATTGTCATAATTAATAGTATAATTTTCAAATTTTACTAACTATTTAAGTTAAAATCTTATAACAATAAATAATACATGTAGTTTTTATTTTTTTAAGTATTTTAATTGAAGTGGTTTAATTATCTACCACAAAAAATAATAATAATAAAGGGAGGAGGGTGATCGAACCCTACTATTTACATTAAATGTTCACACCTTTTAATTCTCAGGCTACTCATAGAGAATTAATACATGCAGCTATATCTTAACTTTTATTGTAGATATTATTGAATTTTATGCCATATAAACTAAAAATAAAATTATTTCTTAATAAGTTGACCAATATAGCAAATATAATTAAATAACACAATTCAATGAATAAGTTTTTTAAAATTGAATACCATTTTCAGTAAATAAGCATTTTAAGAATTTAATAAATACTACTTTGCAATAAATAATTTCCTAAGAATTCAATTTTCTCTGAATAAATGTCTTTTTCAGTAAATAATATTTTAAGAATTTAATTTTCTGAGAACATATACTTCTGAAGAAAGTAGAATATATTAAGCCAAATAATAATATTAACAATTATAGTCCAACAATGACCTCACCTACCCCAATAATTTGTTTTTCTCTTTTCATTTTTACACGTTTGAGCTACCTAAGCCCCTCAACTACCCACAAGCACAATTGTCGCAGACAAAATTAATTTTGAGATAAAAATTGAAAAAACAGGTAACACTTAAAATTAATATGAGTTAAAAGTTTTCTTATGCCTAGGTAATATATATATATATATATATATATATCTAAATCACTTGAAATTCATATAAATAAGAAAAAAATTATTAATTAGTAGAAAAATGAATTTCAAATGATTTAATTTTTACTAATATAACTTTTTATTTCTTATTATATTATAAGAAGTTTATCGACAATAATTCTTTAATACTTTTTAAATACAAAAATAAAATTGTTATAAATGAAAAATAAAAAAATTAATAAAATTCAACTAATTTAATTGGTCAACTGATTAATTATATAACCAATATAATTGGTTTAATTATGGTTATAGATACTACAAAAAATCATAGAATATAATTTAGTTTAAAATTTTATTATATATATATAATCTTACTCTTAAATGAGTTAGCTATATTTTTACTTTTATTATACGTACATACTTTTAATAATAATTACTTATGAGAATTAACCACTTCATCTATATGCTAAAAAAAAAATTACTTATGTGTATATAGTATTAAGATTTTAATTTCATTCTAAATTAAAAAAAAAATTATGAAGTAAATGTTACTCTAAAAGATTTATTTTTTTAGACATTCAATGAAGATTAAAAGTTCATCAAGAATAATAAAAATAACAGTACAATTAAGAAATATCAAAATAAATCTCACTAAAGTTATAAATTTTTTTTTATTGTTATTCTTCAATTGCGCTAAATAGAATTATTATGATTTATAACTCGGCGATCTGTACGCTCCACTCAATAGCTTTATTTAGAATTAACTCAATTCTCTGGCCTTTAAATGAGTCTGATCATGAAAAAAGTAACATAAAATTTACAATAAAAAGATATCCAAATTTTATAAAAAAACTACTCATTAAGGCCAACAACTCCATAAAAGAAGATTCAACACTTTAAATAAAAAAGAAAAACAAACAGCTTTATATTTATTCAATGCAAAAATAATATAATATAGATAAAATAAAAATAAAAAAACCCACTCCGATCGAAAAGATGATCAACGGTGGTCAAAATAATTTTAAAAAAATAAAAATAAAAACTAAAAGGAAATGGAGAGAAAAGAGGCTATTAGGGTTTCACTACTATGGTTCTTACTCTATATGATTGTTTTATTTCTATAAAATTAACACAGTAATGTTACAATTTTGTTGTATATGTTAATTATCTAACAAAAAATTAAATTAGAAAAATGAGACAATTTTTTGTGATTTTAGTTAAAACTTCCTTTTGCGAGTTGATTAACAATAAATTTTTGCAATGTATATAGTTCAATTAAATATAATTTTCAAGAGCAATGTGTTTTTAATATTAATTTAATGGATATATCTTATAAATATTACAATTAAAAAAGTAATTATTTTTAAAAAACAATTTATTGAAAAATTTTAAAATTGACAAAAATAATTTATCAATTTTTGAAAATGATTGATTTAAGGGTAGTCAGATTCACATTCTCTCTAAAAACAAAATCAATTAATTAGCTTTTGAAAAAACCAGAAACAAATTTAAATTTAAATTGACGTCAAGGAATTTTTATAGCTCATCCAAATAAAGTATCCAACTTGAAAGATAATGAATATTTTTCAAAATCTAATTCTTCCTAAAAAATCTAAGCAAAAAACCAAAAAAATAAGGACCTCATGTCCTTAGCTACATGGAATAATGAAATGTTGATTTATTGGAAAAATCACAGGCCGCAGACCGCAAAATTGCAGCCAATTTGAGGTAGGTCCCTCCGTCTACAAATTCCATGATACTGCCAATTCGTCAAATATCACAATTTTATATTTTATTTTGGCAAAATCGATGCCTCGATACCTGTAATTATATAAATTTATTAATATATTTTATGTACTTTTAATATTATCAAATTAATATTTTAATTTACATATAACCTATTATATAAATATTTATATTTGTATAAATTTTTCACTTTTATCTCTTTGTACTTCTATGAATTTGTCAAATTATTATTATATGATAATATAGTATTCCACATCTCATTCCAACAGAGCATATAGTGATTTATAAATTATGATTTAGGTAAATTGTATTGTTTAAATGACAAAAATATAAATAAAATTGTCAAAATAATAAAAATTTTCAAATTCAAAAGATGATATATGTATATGCATTATACCTTTTTATTTTTCCCATTGCAATAGTTTACTTGTATTGCCCGTTCACATGTATTGCCCTATTATTTAAATTTAAATTCCTTTTGCCAAAGAATCCTACTATAAATATTCAAATTAATTAATTATTAAAAATTTAAATTATTATCATTTAAATTTTTTATTTTTACACTTCTGCATTGAATATGAATGCTACAAATTTTTTTCTTAACCATAATTATTCAAAATTTAGTCAACTCTAATTGATTTAATTTAAGCCCGATAAATTATAAAGGCAGAAAAAATTTACAAACAACTAAAGTAATGCTCACTCCTACATTTCAACTATTGTCAAAATTGAATTTTCTGTTTAAATGATTTTCTCAAACTTAAAATTTTTCTAATTCCAGTGAAAAAGAAAATTCCATTGTAACTTTCATGTATGCAAAGGTGAAAGAGAATGAATAAAAGTATAGGAGGAGAAGATATTATTAGCAGAATCCATAATCGAGGAGTAAAAAATTGACAAGCAGCTATAATTATTAATAAGAGATAAGTACAAAAAAATACCCTGTGGTTATATGCGTTTTCACTTATAGGCATGTTATTTTTTTCGTGACATTTAAGGATCTGTAGTTTGATTTTACTTTCATTTTAGTATCCTACTTAGTAATATTATTAAAAATATATAATGCAATGATAAAATAATATGAATATTTAATAGTTAAATTATTTACTAAATAGTATATCATTCAACAAATTAAAATAAATTTACAAAAAATAAAAATAAGATGTATTTTTTATTTTATTAGGAATAAAAATAAATAATTTTTAAAATAAATTTATGATATTTTTAAAAATATATAAATAGTCATATTGATGATAAATCACATGTAAAACATTTTTATTAGTGAAAGATAGTGTTATATTAATATTTTATTATAAAATAATGACAATATTATTTGAGATGGTATTAAAGTGTTAGAAAATAAAACCACATACTTCTAAATGTCACGAAAAAAACCACAGGCCTATAAGTAAAAATGCGCCTAACCACAGGGTATTGTTTTGTACTTATCCCTATTAATAATTTGGCTAGAGGTAGGGGTGGCCACGGGCCGGTTTCGGCCCGGAACCGGCCCGGTCAAACTTGGAACCAGAACCTGTCAAACCCGAAACCGGGTTGAACCAGCCTTGAACTGAGTGTGGGACCGGTTCAGGGCCGGTTCCACCATTCTGGAACCGTGAACCGGCGGTTCCGGTTCTGGTTCATTTTATGAAAAAAATCAACTTATGTTAAAAATTCAAAAAATGCAAGTTACAACTCTTTATAAAATTCTACATAATTTTCTCTTACTCGTGGTATATTTTGTTTTCTAAAATAATATAA
>CATIWO010193798.1:0-17438 GCA_949673435.1 Macaranga tanarius
TACTTATTCATCAAGAATAACTTAGATAGCATAGGATCTTATCCCGGTTCACTCCAGGTAATGAATTCCATCTTGGCCGATCACTCATCCCTACATATAACCAACTAGAGCCACCACATGCCATATACCCATGCGTGGCTAGCACAAGTATATAAGCGGTAATAAACTCTAACCAACCATATATGGCTGACCGTGTCACCTCAGGTCAAAGGACCATATGCACTATTATGTTCAAGATTGTGATTGTTGACTAAAGTGAATATCCATGCAATCACAAATCTTACGTCATATGTTCGATCTACCCATCATATGAGTATCCACATGTCTATTATGATATCTCATATCAAGTAGCATGAGACTCACTATCTCCCACTGTCGATATCACATACCGATCAAGAAAAATAGACAGAGGTGATAGTCTAGGGATTAATAATACCCATATATTAATTAAATGACTATGAACATTTATAGTATATGTACCAAATGAGTTTGTCACTCATATTATCAACTCTTGATAATAAACTTATTCAACATAATACTAAGGGTAAATACTCAAATAAATAAACACTTTGATCTAAATGAATATTTTATTGCCAAAGGGATAAATATACAATGTCTACATACAATAATGGTCCTAGGGCACATCTATACTAATAAATTCTCCTCCCCATTTAATGTATAATTATCACTAATATTAATAATAAAGAATAACAACAAACCTCTAGATAATTATCAATAAATATCACCATAATATCCTATAAGCTCCTTAATAAAATAAGATAATTACACAATAATCCATAACTTTCTAATGTGATAATTTTATCCAAACTTTCCTTACAATTGGGTCCCTCTCTACAATTCATATGCACTCCCAAACTTATATTAAGCCCACTACTCTGCTATATATAAAAGGCAATGTATACTTCAGAAATATGTATATTAGAAGGCGGGTGTTACACAAATACCTCTTCCATTTGTTACACCCATTGCAAGTAAGCATCAAGATCTTTTCTACTTAAATAAGAAGGCATTTGCATTGCTATATCTTTCAAGATGAAAATTAAAACAAAGAAATAAAAAATAAATCATCACAACACTCCCTCACATGTTTTAGTTAAAACTTGATAAATACTCTCATGTTTCACTCAAATTATGGCTTTTAACTCTCTTGAAAATACCTCACCTCTACCTTTTTCTGCTTAAGTCCACTCCCTTTTATATTCTTAAGTAAATTAAACTAACTATACAAAAGAAATGGATTAGTGGAAACTTCAAAATTTGAAATTTTTAAGCTTAATTAAGGCAAAAACAAAAATTAAATAATAGAGCTAACAAATTTAGAAAAACTTTCAAAAGGCAATAAAAGACATGGAAAAGAAAAGACTAGAATATAGTAAAATAGGAAATAAAACTAAAAAATTCAAAATAGTTTTGTTGTTGACCAAGTCAAACCCATTTTAATAAGGATGGGGCTAGAGCATAAATTTAAGTACTAAAAATCAAGAAATTCCTTTTTAGAATATATAGGAATATTTAAGAATTAGCTCTACAATATATTCCTCAAGAAATAGTATTTCTAGTTCAAATAGGAATATTAATTTGCTTTGATATAGTCAAATAGTCAAATCCAAATGAGGAAAGAGTTCCTTTTAAGACTAACTTGACTTGAATGATTTTTTTAATATATAAGAGTGATTTTTATTGTATATGACATCAACAAGGTAAAATTAAGATGAACAAGAACACAAAGATTGAAATGCATAAAAGGGCTAAAACCAATAAGAACACGCGAACACAAAGGCAATAATGAAATGCACAAAGAATTGAAAGAAAATATAATTTCTAAAGTCTAAACTTTAATACCAAATGATAAAAGAACCCATATGAATCACGCTTCTGAACCCTTTGGTTATATGGACCTACGAGCAATGAACTTATGAACTCCTAAATAAATTCAATGATTTCTTAAGGATCGCTAGGAAACAAGTCAATGGTTTGATCAAAGATTGGAACCCTAAGGAAATTAAGTCCTTAAGATCCCAATCTTATAAAGATGCCATAAAGGTTTGATCCCTTCGATAAGTCAAGATTTGTATTCACACAAGAACACAAGAGAATAAAACCAAGGTTTAAAGATAACTCGTTTAATAAAAAAACTTATAATCTGTGTGTGAGTGAGCCAGTTTTTATTGGGCACCACAAGTGGTTAACGATTGCGGCACTAGATTAGGCGAAATACGCCTTTCAAGAGGGCGGATCGAGAACCCTTTTTTAGGAATTTTCGGATAAGCCTCATGAAATTGGAGTCACCACTCGATCACTAAATAATGAGAAATAAATTCCTAATACTGTGCAAAATCCATTTCCCTTATCAAAGATTATGAGTTCGGGAAGTGGTTTCTACTTAATTATTTCTCGTTATATAACACCTAGACGCTTATCGTATCACCCTAGTGTCGGTTTTATAATGGCACTTATAATGCAAACATTCATAGCATTCATAATAGACATATAATACACATAACATAGCCATTCACCACAACATAAGAAATAAAGGAAAAGGGCTTAAGTGCATAAGGCTTTAATTAAATATAATAAATATATCTGAAAGATAAAAAAAGGAAAATAAATCTAGTCCTAGATCTAAGGAGCATGCCAAACCATTCATCGTACATCATACATCATACATCCATCCACAAGGCATTGAGTTCATTATAAAACATCCATTAAATAACATCAATCAAATAAGAGCAATGAATCATACATTGAATAGGTAAATGGCAATTCAATGCAAATAAAATAATGAATGAATAAATAAATAATGTCAAGGACCCAAAAGCATGCATGAAGAAATGTACTACATACTTGGAAAATGCAAAATGTGAAAGTGCAATTTTTAATGAAAATGCATGTTTAATGCCAAAATTAAAGATTTAGTGCAAAAATCAATTAGAAATGAGAGATGATGGTAAAATGATATTTTTATGATGCACAAACGAATTCTTTTTATGCCATGAATTAAAATATGACTCTTATGATAATGATGTCATAAAAATATGGGCTATGCAATAAAGATGCAAACCTTAAAAATGCAATGCAACTTATGAACCAAAAATGAAATGAAAATTCCTAAAATAATAAAAGATGCAAACTTTATACCAAGTGAATTATGAAATGCAAAGAATGAAAATGAAAATAAAAATGGAAAATTTAATATAAAAATACCTTTTTACATAAAAAATGTGAAAATGCAGCGAATAAAACAAAAATATAATTTTTAAATCTAAAAATACAATTTTAACATGAAGGACATGATTTTTAAATGAGAGTGATAAAAATAAAAGAAAAATGCGAACTTTATCCTCAAATGAAATTTTTTTATGAAAAAGATGATTTTTAAATACTAATAATGAAAAGGCAAGAAAATGTTCAAAAATGCAACTTTCGTCCTAAAATGTATATTTAATCATGAAAAATGTGATTTTTAAATGAAAAATTATAAAAATGGCAGTAATAATGTAGAGATGCAAACTTTAGCCTAAAGGTGCTACCTTAACATAGGAAATCGTATAAAAATATAATTTTTAAAAGTGCAATAAAAATGCAAGCTTGACATAAAAAATATAATTTTAAAATAAAAATAGTAAAAATAAATGAGATGGCCTAAAAATATAATTTTTATACTAAAAATGAAAACTTGTCATGAAAAATGCAATTTTTACTTAAAAGATATTTTAAAATGATAGAAAAATGCAAAATTGAACATAAAAATACCAATTTGACATGTAAAATGCCATCTTCACATAAAAATGCTAAAAAAAATAAAAATGTAATTTTTAATCTAAAATTAAAAACTTAGCATGTAAGAATGCAACTTTTATATAAAATGCTAAAAGTACTAAAAATAATGCAAAAATACAATTTTTAACGCAAAAATATAAATTTTACATAAAAATGAAATAAAAATGTGTAAAAATGAATTTTTACATAAAAAATAAGGAAAATATGAGAAGTACAATAAAAATGTAAACTTTAATCTAAAAATATAATTTTTAGGATTAAAATATGTAAAAATACGATTTTGGATATTAAAAATCTAAACTTGCAATGATTCAACCAAACGGGTAAAAATCCAAGTGTGTACGACCCATCAAAATCCCCAAAGATGCACAAATTAACATTAAAAATCACAAATTAAATACAAAAATAAAGCAAATACTCTTAGATAATCCTCTTTCTTCTCCTCCATCATATATTATATTTCAAACGACTTCACATCATAAATCAGAACACAATTGCATGAAAGAAAATGAAGAAGAATGCATTTTTATAATAAATAAATATGCAAAAATGATTTGGATCCTCATAATTAATTCTGCCTAGGCCTTTTGTTAAACAAGACTTAAGAAAGTCTTAAGAATTCAATTTTTAGGCCATCCTTGCCAAAGAAATTATGTAGAATGATGTGAAAATGAAAGTTATATACCTTTTGGAACATGCTTTGACAAAGATGAAGGCTTGATTTCGTTCAAATGGGTCTAAAATCAAACCAAAAATAAGAAAAAGGGCATGGGTATCTTGAGTCTTCAATTTTGCAGAGTTTGGGTGAATTTTCTAAAAAAAAAAGAGCCCTAAAAATGAAGAAAGGATCCCAATTTATAAAAAACAAAGGACAGATCTATGGGCATACACCCTTGCTAATGGGTGTGAGCCCATGGATGTGATGGGTGCATGCTCATTGTTATGGGCACACACCTATAAATGCTCCATCCATAGGCACACGCCTATGGTGATGGATACGGGCCTGTTCAAACTTGAGAATGGGCACTCTTAACTTTGTTAATAAAAAACTTATAATCTGTGTGTGAGCGAGCTGATTTTTATCGGGCACTAACATTAAAAATCAAAAATTAAACATAAAAATAAAGCAAATACTCCCGGATAATCCCCTTTTTTCACCTCCATCACATATCATATTTCAAGCTACTTCGCATCACAAATTACAACACAATTGCATAAAATAAAAAGAAGAAGAATGCATTTTTATAATAAATAAATGTGCAAAAGATGATTTGGATTCTCATAATTAATTATGCCTAGGCCTTTTGTTAAACAAGACTTAAGAAAGTCTTAAGAATTCAATTTTTAGGCCATCCTTGCTAAAGAAATGATGTAGAATGACATGAAAAATGAAAGGTGTATACCTCTTGGAGCATGCTTTGACAAAGATGAAGGCTTAGTTTCATTCAAATGGGTTTGAAATCAAACCTAAATAAATAAAAAGGGTATACATTTAGTCCAAATAGGTATCCTGAGTCTTTAATTCATCAAAGTTTAGGTGGATTTTTTGAAAAAAGAGCCCCTTAAAAATGAAGAAAGGGTCCCAATTTATAAAAAAGCAAAAGATAGATCCATGGGCATACACCCATGGATGTGATGGGTGCATGCTCATTGTTATGGGCACACGCCCATAAATGATCAATCCATAGGCACGTGCCTATGGTGATGGACACGGGCATGTTCACACTTGAGAATGGGCTTTTTAGGATATTTTGGGACCTTATGGTCCTTTTTTAGGGTTTTCAGACTTGTATTAGACATAAGGTTTAGAACTTTATTGGTTTATTATGTGGGTTAAATATAATATCCTAGTCTCTAACACTAAATATAGAGTAAGTAGGGCATCGAACACTTGGGATTTTGGAGCAATCTTATATTAAACAGATAGATAATTAGATGGATAAACAATTAATAACAATGAAGATATTGAACTGTTCTAACTATTTTAAATTTACTAAACAATTACTAACTATACTAACTAATCTAATTATTCTAGTACCAAGTTCAAATAAAGTTCATTAGAACCACAATTCAGAATTTATCAAGAACTACAAAGCAACAAATGAATAAACACAAGAAATGATTGAAGAACATGACCTAAAGTCCTTAAAAGCAATTCTTATTATCAATTAAGGGTATTTTCATTTGGAGTCTACAAGCACTCTCATGACATTGTAGAGATAAATAAAAACCATTAAATACCATGCCACTTCGTTAATCCTTTAAAGTGGAATTCTTGTCTCCAAGTAAATTCCTAACTTTTAAATAATTCTAATTGTATGTCTACCAAAATGCACCAATTCTCATTGTATACATTTGATTAGCAAGTCATATATGGTGATCAAGTCATACACAACACATTCAAACACTCCATTCAAATCAAATCATTCATGTAATATAAAAGATAAAAATGTAGTCCATTGATTAATTCATCCTTGCAATTCTAACTACAATGGCTTAGCCAAGATACATACTAATTATAATTAAACAACAACAAAAAGGTATATAAAACATCAAGTAACTAATTAGAGAGAAAGAGAAGAATTGAATGGAGATAGCCTTCTTGATGATTCCTTGACTTCCTTGAATATTCTTCACTTGATACTTAGAATTTTTCTAACAACAAAAATTGAACTATACTAATGCTTTTAAAATATAAACTAAGTGTTTTTATATATCTAAAATAATGCTAATACATGTATTTATAGGCCTCCTAAGCATCTCAATTCGTGCATTTTCCAAAAAGCTTCAAATGTGAAAGGGTGCTATGAAGAGGCATTGCCACCACTCGGCACCCCCATGCCAAGTTAGGCTAGAGTCGGCACTTCTGGTGTCTATCATGAGTCGGAACACTATGCCAACTCGGAACCACCCTACATAGCTTGGCTCAGGAAGAATGGGATGACTCAGTAACAAGGGAGGAGTCAGCACTAGCACTTGTTGTCATAACTCGGCACCACCGGAACGAGACAGCACGAGGTCTTGTGTGCTTCTTTTATGATGCATATGGCAATGGGGACATTACACTAAATTTAAATCCTTTGAATTATAATGGTGGACCGTTCACAAGATCCCGAGCTAAGAGGATGAAAGATGCTGCTAAGGAACTTGTGCAAAGGAGTGTCGAGCCTTTGGGATAAAAAGGAGATAATTTGGAAGAAACTAAGTTAGTCAACTTAGTTAGCTATGTTTAAGACAATACACACCCGTGTGACATTCTACACGCCCGTGTGTCGAGTACCCAAAATAGCTAGTAGGGTACGCGGGCCACATACATGCCCATGTTCAAAAGAGCATAAAACATCCAGAAGGATACACGACCAAAGACATACTCGTGCAGTAGACCATGTAAGTCTCTGTCTCAGAATCATAATTAAAACATGCTTGTGTATGAGTAAGGCCAGACTATGTTCCAAGCCATGTAATAGTCTGCCAGTTTTTCACAACACCAACACGCCCGTGTCTTATTTAACACGTCCATGTCTCGATAGTGATTTCCTATCCAATTTTTAAGTTAAATTAGGATTTTCTTTTTGTCTTCTTTACTAGTTAGAACTTATGTTTAATTAGGAGTATAGTTGTTTATTCTTAAAGAGTTGTTTCTTTCAGAATAAGTTTAGGTTTAGGATTACAAGTCTATAAATACTTGTATCAAACATCATTATTATATAGCTGATTGATTTGATTCAAATTCTTAATTAAATTTTCTTGAGTTCCTGCGAGAGCTGAAATCTGAATTTTCTTCAAGCGTGTTGTAATTTCAACCTCGATAATTAGAGGTGGTAGTTGTTAGATAGCTAGTGTTGCTAATTCCTATCAATTTATACTAAATAAATCCTTAGGCAATGATCCTAAGAGATTGTTACAAATCCTAGTTGTTAGCTAACTAGTGGGACACATAAGTTGGGTATTAGAGCTTTTGGCTCTACTGTAAGCTACATATCCCTAGCATAGTATTTGTTTATTGATAAAAAAAAGAATTATTCAAAGTTCATTCTGCATCAAAATTGCATTAAGTTTTTCGGCCTCAATGAAATTGAAGGAAGCCGTATTGATCATCATATGTTGCATCAATAAAATTCGTGGGTAAGCATATCACCCTTTGAAAACTCATCAATTTGCATATTTTCTACTTGGTTTTCTTTATCTTCCTACCCTACATCATTCTACATCTTTAAATCCTTCTTTCTACTCGTTAAATACCTAAAATTTGTGCATAAATAAATCCCAAATTTCAAACATACCTGAAATCATCCAAAACAGCCCCACACTTACATCTCTTAGCTTATCTTTCATTAATAGCTTTAGTTATCTAGTTTGATTTGTGATTCTCTTAGAAGTAGTAAGAGTTTTGCTCAATTAAGGACTCGAAAGGAAATTCTTTACGTGTGTTCAATTGTTAGTGCATTAGAGAGTTTATAATTAATTAAGAGAAACACATAAGGGAGTGTTAGGATAGAAATTTTTCTTTTAAATTTCTATTTTAGATTTACATCATGGATACAAAGGAGAAGCTTACATTGGATGTAATGCAAGTCATATTGCAAACAATATTGACTCAAGAAGAGGATATGAGGAGTGATAATCAAAAGGTACATGAATAATTGGAAAAGTTGGAGATAGCTACCCCTATCCGAGTAAGGGAGACTCAACACATTCTCTTTAATGAACTAGAAGAGGAGGCCGAAGATGGATCAACACGTGACAACAAGGGCAAAACCAAAGATGGCAATTTGGGATCAATCAAGATGAAGATTCCAACTTTTCTAAGGGAAGAGTGATCCAGAGGCATACTTAGAGTGGGAGAAAAAGGTTGAAAGGGTGTTCGAGTGCCATAATTATACCAAAGAAAAAAGGTAAAATTAGCCACGATGGAGTTCACTAAATATGCTAGTGTGTGGTGGGATCAATTCACCTCCATTAGGCATAGAAGTGGAGAAGGACCAATTACCTCATAGTTTGAGATGAAAACCATAATGAGGAAGAGATTTGTACCTTAACATTATTATAGAGAAGTGTATAACATGTTATAAAGGTTGAACCAAGGCTCTAGAAGTGTTGCAGAGTATTTCTAAGAAATGGAGATAGCCATAATTCGAGCTAACATTGAGGAGGATAGAGAGGCCACCATGGCACGTTTTCTATTAGGTTTGAATCATGAAATTGCTAACCTTGTTGAATTGCATCATTATATAGATTTGGAGGATATGGTACACATGGCAATCAAGGTGGAAAAGCAATTAAAGGTGAAAACCAAAATGATTTTGATTCCTACAAATACACGGAAATCAAATTAAAAGAATAAGGGAGGAGAAATAAGTGCAAGTAAGGGTAAATTTAAAACAAACAAATACAAGGATGTTACTACATCAAAGATACATCCTAAAGATGATAAATCCAAGGGTAAGTCATATAATATACAATGCTTTAGATGTTTAGGATATGGGCATAAGGCTGCACAATGTCCAAATACCAAGATCATGACCTTACGTAATGGTGATGTGGTGAGTGAGGAAGAAGATGATGATGATGACTTGAGTGAAATACCAGCATTGGAGGACACATCTAATGTGGAGGATGAATCAGCCCCAGAAGGACTAATTTACACTTTAGTTACTAGGCGTGCCTTAAACATGCAAGCTAAAGAGGAAGAGGTACAACGTGAAAACATCTTTTATACTCGATGCATGATACATGATAAATTATGTAGTATGATTATAGATGGTGGAAGTTATGCTAATGTTATTAATGCTACTTTAGTTGATAAATTGGGAACTAATACAACTAAACATCCTAGACCTTATAAACTACAATGGTTGAATGAAAGAGGGAATATTAAGGTTACTAGGCAAGCATTGATTACATTTTCTATTGGGCGTTATTGTGATGAGGTATTATGTGATATAGTTCCTATACAAACTAGTCACATATTATTTGGATTTCCATGGCAATATGATAGGCGAGTTATGCATGATGGTTTCACTAACAAATATTCATTTAAGATGAATAGTAGGACTATCAATTTGTTACTTATGTCGCCTAAGGAAGTGTATAAGGATTAGAAAATTCTGAGTGAATGTGAGAGTGGAAAAGAAAAAGAAAAGGTGCACCAGCAAAAGGAGAGCTATAAGAAAAACCAAGGGAGGTATGAGGAAAGAGAGGAAAAAGGAGAAAAAATAGAGGGGATGCACAGAGAGAGTAAAAATAGTGAGATTGCGCATGCAAAAGGAGAGAATAGTGAGCAAAGAGTTGTAAAAAAAAGAGGTAAAAGGCAATTTCTTTGCAAGAGATGGTGAAATTAGAAAGGCTTATCTAAGCAAGCAACCTATAATACTATTGGTATTCAAGGGTGCATATTTAGCTTTTGATGCTAACCCAATTCTCTCTTCTCTGCTTAGTTCTTTTCAAGTGTTATTGCATGAATTTGAGGATTTATTTCCCGAGTCTATGACTGATGGTTTGCCACCATTAAGAGGGATAGAACATAAAATTGATTTTATTCCTAGATCAAAAATTCTAAATAGGCTAGCCTATAGGAGTAATCCTGAAGACACAAAGGAACTACAAAGACAAGTGGATGAGTTGATGTCTAAAAGATTAATTAGAGAAAGTATAAGCCCATGTGCTGTACCTGTGCTACTTGTGCCTAAAAAGGATGGAACATGGTGTATGTGTGTTGACTGTCGTACCATTAACAAAATCACTGTAAAGTATTGCCATTCTATACCTCATTTAGATGACATATTGGATGAATTATATGGTGTAAGCATATTTTCTAAAATTGACTTAATGGCTGGTATCATCAAATTTGAATGAAAATTAGTGATGAATCAAAAACCGTCTTTAAAACAAAATATAGGTTATATGAGTGGTTAGTCATGACATTTGGTTTAACTAATGCTCCTAGTACATTCATACATTTAATGAACCATGTTTTGAGGGATTTTATAGGTAAGTTTATTGTTGTCTATTTTGATGATATACTTGTGTATAGTAAATCACTAGAGAATCATATTATGCATGTTAGATCTATTTTTAGTGTTTTAAAATCACAAAAGTTGTATGCTAAGCTTACTAAATGTTTGTTTTATGTGCCTAAAGTTATATTTTTAGGATATGTTGTTAGTGAGCATGGTATAGAGGTTGATCATAAGAAGGTTAAGGCTATTGAAACTTAGCCTACACCTAGTAATATTAGGGATGTTCGTAGTTTCCATGGCTTAGCTAGTTTTTATTGACATTTTGTGCATGATTTATCTAGAATAGCTACCCCTTTGATAGAAGTAATTAAAAAGAATGTTGGATTTAGGTGGGAAAAGGAATAAGAGGATGCTTTTAACATGCTGAAATCTAAATTAATTTCTGCACCTATTCTTGTTTTGCCTAACTTTGATAAAATATTTGAAATTGAGTGTGATACTTTTGGCATGATAATTGAAGCCGTTTTAATGTAAGAGGGTAAACCAATTACATATTTCAGTGAGAAATTAAGTGGTGCACCACTTAACTACCCGACATATGACAAGGAGATGTATGCCTTAGTAAGGGCATTGGAAATGTGGCAACATTACCTACTGTATAAAGAGTTTATTATCAATACCAACCATAAGAGTTTAAAGCATTTGAAGGGATAGAATAAGCTCAATAAGAGACATGCTAAGTGGAGTGAGTTCCTTGAGTTTTTCCCTTATGTAATCAAATACAAACAAGGTAAGAAAACATTGTGGCTGATGCATTATCAAGGAGGTACATTTTACTTAACACTTTGGATGCTAAATTGCTTAGTTTTCAGCATATTAAAGAATAGTATGCATATGATCCTGATTTTAGCAATGTATACAATGCATGTGAAACAATTACCTTTGATAAAAGTTATAGACATGATGGGTATTTATTTTGTTTAAAGCAACTTTGTGTGCCTAGACATTCATTGCATTTGTTGTTGATTAAGGAGGCACATAAAGGAGGTTTGATGGGACACTTTGGCATAGCTAAGACATTAGATATTTTACATGAGCATTTCTTTTGGATTAACATGAAATCTGATGTGTCTAAGTATTGTACTAATTGCATTACATATTTACAGGCTAAGTCTAAAGTGCATCCGCATGGTTTGTATACACCATTGTCTATTCCACAATCACCTTGGGTAGATATATCTATGAATTTTGTACTTGGACTACCTAGGACTAGGCATGGTCATGATAGCATATATGTTGTTATTGATAGGTTTTATAAGATGGCACATTTTATTCCATGTCATAAAACTTATGATGCATCATATATTGCTGATTTATTCTTTAAGAATATAGTGCGTTTGCATGGTATACCTAAAAATATTATGAGTGATGGGGATACTAAGTTTTTGTCATACTTTTGGAAGACTTTGTGGAAAAAATTAGGAACTAAGTTGTTGTTTAGTACTGCATATCATCCACAAACTGATGGTTAAACTGAAGTTGTGAATAAGACATTAGGATAACTCATGTGTGCTATAATTAATAAGAATATGAAATCTTGGGATGAGATTTTGCCTTATATAGAATTTTCATATAATAGAGCTATTCATTCATTTACACATTATTCACCTTTTGAAATTGTGTATGGTTTTAATCCTTTAACACCGTTGGATCTATCACCTTTGCCTGTGAGTGAGCGAGTTAATTTAGATGGTGTTCGAAAGGTAGATTTTGCACAATTTACATGAAAAAGTAAGGCAAAACATCGAAAGGCAAAATCAACAAGTGGAAATTTTAAGGAATAAAGGACACCAACAGTTAATTTTTGAGCCTGGAGATTGGGTTTGGTTGCATTTGCGCAAGGAGAAATTTCCTACTTAAAGGAAATCTAAGTTACATCTTAGAGGAGATGGACCGTTTCAAGTTGTGGTAAGAGTTAATGACAATGCCTACAAATTAGATCTCCCAGGTGAGTATAATGTTTCTGTAACCTTTAATGTATCTGCCCTTCTTCCATTTAATTTTGAAGGAGAAGATTCGATGGTGAATCCTTTCGAGGACAGGGGGAGTGATGCATATAGCAATGGGGACACTACACTAAATTTAAATCCTTTGAATTATGATGGCGGACCGATCACGAGATCCTGAGCTAAGAGGATTAAAGATGCTGCTAATGAACTTATACAAAGGAGTCTTGAGCCTTTAGAACAAAAATGAGATGATTTAGAAGAAACTAAGTTAGTAAACTTAGTTAGCTGTGTTCAAGATGATACACACCCGTATGACATTCTATATGCCCGTGTGTCGAGTACCCGAAACAGTTAATAGGGTATACGGGCCATAGACACACCTATATTGAAAAGAGTATAAAACGTCCAGAGACACACCCGTGCAGCAGACCGTATAATGTTTTGTCTCAGAATCATAATCGAAACATGCCTGTGTATATGTAAGGCTAGACTGTGTTCCAAGTCGTGCAATAGTCTGCCAGTTTTTCACAACACCAACACACCCATGTCTTATTTGACATGCTCGTGTCTCGATAGTGATTTCCTATCCAATTTTTGAGTTTAATTAGGATTTTATTTATATTTTCTTTACTAATTAGAATTTGTGTTTAATTAGGAGTATAGTTGTTTATTCCTAAATAGTTATTTCTTTTAGAATAAGTTTAAGTTTAAGATTACAAATATATAAATACTTGCATCAAACATCATTATTATATAGTTGACTGATTTGATTCAAATTCTTAATTGAATTTCTTAAGTTCTTGCGATAGCTAAAATTCAAAATTTCTTCGAGCGTGTTGCAATTTCAACCCTGATAATTAGAGGTGGTAGTTGTTAGATAGCTAGTATTGCTAATTCCTATCAGTTTATACTAGATAGATCCTTAGGCAATTATCCCAATAGATTGTTACGGATCCTAGTTGTTAGATAACTAGTGGGACTTATCACTTTGACTTTTTGGACACCAATCTTCATTCCAATGCACTCAAATGCAACTTTAACCATGAGATTAGCTTAAAAGGACCTACAAATCATAAAAACAACATAAAAGCACACAAATAACAACAATAATGCAATAATTAAACACAATGCAAATGCAAACTAAAGAAAAAGTTAACAAAATGATCCTAAATGACTATACTATTTTGCATACTATCAAATTCTCCCACACTTAGACCTTGCTTGCCCTCAAGCTAGAAATAAAGATCTAAGTAAGAAAAAACAACAAAAATTTTTTCTTTTCCAAAATAAATGTAGTTATCTAATCAAGTCATCTTAACCATGAAATAAATTTTAAGACAAAGATAGACAACAACTAACTTTCAATGCTCAACAATGATAGAGAAAACAAGTTTCATAGCATAAGCAATAAGTTTAACAAATTATCTAAATTTATTAAGAACAAAATCAAGAATATAAAGTCAAGGTGCTAACCAAGCTATCTAGCCAACATGTTCATTATCAAACTTAGGATTTCTAAAGATACAAGTAGCCATTGGGACAAGGATAAAGCACACGCGTAAACTCACATTTCTCATGGCATTTATAGACATATTTTTTTTATAGTGGGTTCATTTTATGCTCCATCCCACCATATTTTTTTATTTTGTACTTGCGATGTCACACACTCTTTCCGAATGAATGCAATTAAGGAGCAAACTTACTTACATACAACTTACTTAAGATGTATCACATTGATATAATGTAATTAGCATAGTAATTTTAGGATGTTTTATGCATATTTAGGTTGCATTTAGTTCACATTTTAGCTTAATCTTGATGCATTTTATTTATAATCACAAATGCTTTTGATCTTCATTGTTGTCAAGTAAATTTATATGCATTTGGATGATTTATTAATGTTTTTGAAGTTTATTTGAAGTTTAAGAAAGTTATATAGGCATATAGGAGTCATTCAAGGTCAAAGGAGTTGAAAAAGGCAAGCTTCAGAGTGTTTGTGGCCTATCACTACTCGGTACCACTATCACTACTCAGCACAAAAGTGTTCTATCATGACTCGACACCAAGTTCACTACTCGGCAAGGGTGTGAAAAGACGTGACTGTTCAGACCATGTTGCACTCTTTCAGCCATAACTTCCTCTACAGAACTCAAATTCAAGTAATTCAAGAGGTTGTGGAAAGCTATTTCAAAGGATATAACTTTTATGAAGACATCTGGACTTAATTAATTTGTTTGGATTGCCGAAAATGCCCTTGAAGTGACTGATGGTGTTAAAGCACATGACTCTTCATCAAAGATTAACTTGTAGCCTTTTGTTTAGTAACTTCTCAAGCATATAAATACTTCATTTTTATCTTTAGAATAGAGACAGCAATAGAGAACACTTTTAGCCATAGAAAAATTATTAACAAGAAGAACAATAAGAGATTCAAAAGGAGAAAGAAGGCTTGAAGATTGGAAGGACAATTCTATAGTTTGGATGCTTCCTTCTTCTTATGATTCTAAATTTTGTAACTCTTACTATATCTTCTTAGAAGTGTTTTATTTCTATGGATGTAGACTAATTTTATATTGTTAGAATTTATCTTCATGTCATGAACCATGGTTTATTAGTTAATGAAAGTTAATCAATTTCTTTATTGAGTGTATTTTATATTTATTATTATTCATGCTTGTTTATGTTTGGCCAACTTAAACATGATTTTAGTTAGGGTTAAACATGATTTTAGTTAGTATTATACATTGAAAGATGGTAAAACTAATGGAAGAAGTAAACATAACATGAATTAATTTAATGATTAGAAATAACTTAAATTGTTTATGTCCATAATTTGGGATAGACTTTGCTTTATAATGTGTATGCTTGATTTAAATCATTATGAGTGAGGATGAAAGTTAAGCCATAGTGTTTAAATTATTGAATGCATTTTTAACCAATTTATAATCGAAAGAGTAAATTGCTACAATATTAGACCCAAGGAAGTGCATCTCATTGAAGAATAATTAAATTTACATGGAAAATGAATTGATAGATAAATCCTAATAAATGTTATAATTGCTCTAATTTTTGCTTTAGAATTTATTATAAATAGTTCTTTAAATAAGTTGAAGTTAGTAGATTAAGCATTTAGATTTTATTTTAATTGATTAGAACTTTTATTAAATTCATTTGAGCCTTAAACAAGTTTTAAATAATTTTAATTAGTGGATAACTCATTTAATCCTTGTGAAATACGACACTTGTCCGCACCATATACTACTATTTTGATCTCATATACTTGCGAGTATTGCATTTCGAATTATGCGTAAACAAGTTTTTGGAAAAACCATTACAAAATAGAAAGGAGTATAAAAATGAGATCAACAATTGTTTAAAATGCAACCTAGCATAGTAAAACTAAAAATGCAATACTCAAACTAAAAATGCAACACACATAAATATAAGCACATAAACATAAAAATATAAAGCAAGTAAAATAACTAACCCCTCCCCCACACTTAAAATCACATTGTCCTCAATGTATCCATGCAAGTATAATAACGACAATAAAAAAATATAAATGAGGAGAAAAAGATTAAAAAAGCTCCATTAATCTTGATACGGAGATGGTGGTAGGAGTCGTAGTGCTTTATGTGTTGTGCGTGCAATAACGGATGGTCATTCTCAACATGTTCTGTGGTTTCAATCCACAGCTACCCTATAAATAGGGAGGAAAAGGTGGTGCATTTGGTATGATATGCAAATAATCCCATGTACTTAGATTTAAATGTCAAAAACTTAGAATAGATGATTAATTAGAAAGTGTAGAGGTTTTTGTTATCATCTTAAATTGTTTGACTATCCTTGAAAGGAA
Source organism: Macaranga tanarius (assembly GCA_949673435.1). Classification (NCBI taxonomy): domain Eukaryota; kingdom Viridiplantae; phylum Streptophyta; class Magnoliopsida; order Malpighiales; family Euphorbiaceae; genus Macaranga; species Macaranga tanarius. The sequence continues at coordinate 16,626 of CATIWO010193798.1, forward strand.
ACAACTTGCTGAATCTGAATGGATTTTTGTAAATCTATCTTATTTTGAAATACTGCTTTGATTACGAGCTTCACATAAATTCAGAAAAAGAAAAATGATGCATAAATTTCTCATTCATGTCTCTATCTTTGAACTGGATACTTGAATCAAATTAGACTAGAAGTGTTTTCATCCTACTTTCTTCTGCATATTAAATGAGCAGATTTATACATTCTCTGTAACACCCGCCATTTCTATATACGTAAGCCTAATGTATGCATTCCATTTATTACATGGTAGAGTAATAGATTGAGTTTAGTTGGGCATGTGTGTGAATTATTGAGAAGGACTAGATTGTATGATAATTTTGGATTGTATTGTTATAATTGTAAGTTGTGGGCTTTTACGCTTTATGCCATTTTCATTAATGGTCCAAGTAGGTATTTTGAGGATATTTTGTATATTATTAATAGGGCTGAGCACGGGTCGCGGAGAACTCCGAACTGTCCCAAAAAACTAAAAAACCGAACCGAAAAATCTCCAGAACCGAAAATATCCGTTGACTATTTGACTTTCTTCCAACCGAATTGTCCCGGAAATTTTTATTGGAGCGGGTCTGGAGAAAATGAGTTCTCCGAACTGAGAACCGAACCGAACTGAACCGAATTGCTCCTAACCGAAGAACCGAAACCAGAACCGATAATTTACTATATATATGTGTGTGTGTTTGTGTGAGTATGTATATTTCAAAAATTTTACAAATAGTTATTATCTTAATTTTTTTTTTATGATGTATTATAAATTATAATGTTGATAATTAATTATTGATAAGTT